>JAOWBH010184175.1:0-18539 GCA_028566215.1 Silene coronaria
ACCTGTTAGTGCTATTAATCGCCCATTTCGGTTTCAAGCATGCTGGCTAAAGCACGAGACATTCAAAGAATTTATAGAAGAACGTTGGCCTTCTGATGGTATTTTTCCTCGCCGTCTCGAAACCCTTTCAAGCAAATTACAAGACTGGAACAAACAAGTTTTTGGGAACATCTTTAGACGGAAAAAAGAACTGATGGCTAGGATCGAGGGTTGCCAACGACACCTATCCATATCCAAGGTGCCTTATCTCATCAAACTTGAGGCGAGTCTGAGAATTGAATTAGATGAAGTCTTAGCCCAAGAGGAATTATTATGGTACCAAAAATCACGGGTTGATTTTATCAAGAATGGTGACCGTAATACATCCTTTTTCCATGTGAGTACGTTAGTTAGAAGATGGCGGAATCACATCACTTCACTCAAGGATGACAACGGAGATTGGGTTGAAGAGCCGAGTACAGTAAAGAAAGTTGTGGTGGATTATTATAAAAAACTTTATACAGAGGCTCAAAAAACAGATACTGAGGATGGCTTACCTTGGGATTTGTTCCAAGAATTTCGAAATAAAGATTGGGAGTGGCTTACTCGATCATTTAGCATTGCAGAAATTGAACAAGTTATTAACCATATGGGCTCCTTAAAAGCTCCTGGACCAGACGGGTTTCAAGCTTTATTTTATCAAAAAAACTGGCCCCTTATTGAAACATCACTCTGTGATATGGTTATTAAAGCTTTAGACGGAAAAGGACTTCCAGTAGGTCTTAATGACACACATATTGTTCTTATCCCAAAGGTAGACAGACCGGAAACGGTTTCACAATTCAGACCTATTGGCTTATGCAATGTGGCTTATAAAATTATCAGCAAAACTTTGGCTAATCGAACAAAACGTGTCCTGCCTCATGTAATTTATGAAACTCAAAGCGGCTTCGTTCCGGGTAGGCAAATTACAGATAATATAGTCGTTTTCCAGGAGGTAATTCATTCTATGAGGAAGAAAAAAGGAAGGCAAGGTATTATGGCAATCAAAATAGATCTGGAGAAGGCGTATGATCGTCTTCGATGGAGTTTTATCCGCCACACCATGAGCGATATGCAATTTCCACGCTTACTTATTGACGTAGTTATGGAATGTGTCTCAACTTCGCGTATGCAAATACTTTGGAATGGTGAACCAACCGAGCAATTCACTCCGTCTCGGGGCATAAGACAAGGTGACCCATTGTCATCCTATCTCTTTGTTATGTGCTTGGAAAAACTTCAACAAGCCATAGACCTAGAGGATCGTAACAACAACTGGATACCGATAGTTATTGGGCGTGATGGACCGTCTATTACCAACCTCTTCTTCGCAGATGATATGGTATTAGTTGGAGTAGCTACGGAAGAACAAGCTCTAGTTATGAGACATGTATTAGATAATTTTTTCAAGGCCTCGGGTGAAAAAATTAGCGAAACCAAATCGAGAGTTTTCTTCTCTACTAACACTGATATTAACACGAGGAATGCAGTCAACAATGCTTTACAATTTGAAGAAATTGATGATCTGGGCACATATTTAGGAATGCCAACGATTAACGGTAGAGTGATGCGCCACACATTCGCTCATCTGGAGGAAAAAATCAATAAAAGATTAGCGGGCTGGTCCACAAAACGACTCTATATGGCAGGTAGAGACACTCTTGTTAAATCCACTTTATCGACAATTGCCAACTATAACATGCAAACAACCAAGATTCCGAGAACAGTCTGTGATTCAATCGATAAAAAAAAACCCGCCGATTTTTGTGGGGAGGTACTGAGGAAAACAATTCGGTGCACCTTATTAATTGGGCCACAATTCAGAAGCCGAAATCTTGTGGGGGTCTTGGCATAGTATCAGTATAACACCTCACCCTACTGAGGAGCCTTCAACAAGACCTTCCTTGGCAGGATGTGGTACTACCATCTCGGTTTTCCGAGGAAGTAAGCATGATCGAAACCATAATGAAACACTATATAAATAATTACAAGTTATAACAGCGGAAACTGAAAGTAAATACAACTCATCAAACAACTAAACAACTAAACTAAGTGAGACACCACGATCCACCTCACATCCGAGCGCTCTCCAACCGATCCCAACCAATCCAGCATCACTAACACCTACTAGTCTGACTGCTCACCATTTGCCGGCAATATCAAATGAATCACGGCAGAACACAAAGGAAGAAAGGAAACACGAACATACTACACACGTCAGTAACAGCCAATAATATCATACACAAGGCACAAAGCAGATTAACAATCACAGTGAACATTCCGCCGACAACCACACCAAACCAACACCACGCCGTCAATCAATGGATTTCTGTCGCAACAGGCAATCCCTCCCATTTGGGGACCGCAACCACACCCACCAAATCCCCGCTCGACGCACGAGCGACCCAGAATCATTAATGTGCACATCCTCCTCCGTGATGAGAGTCACGAGGGGCAAAACTCGGGGGTGAGACCGTTTCCCAACGGCTCACAAACAAACCATCACAACATCACCACTCCACCACCAACATCCATCACAAAGCAATAACAATCAATAATCAAATCTCAACATAATCATAGCAACAACATCAATAATATAAATAACTAATCACAACATTAACCAAACTGAATTACTGAGTAGGATAACCTACCTCACGAGATATTGACATCAACCATCGACTCGAACAATCCATATATGCAATCATCGACGACCCACGTGCTAATCCCGTATTCCCATTCCAAGGTCAAGGCTCCAAGAAGAAGGGTGGAAATGATTTGGGAAGAGATCTGCTAGGGTTTTGGAGAGGAAGAAAGAAAGAAATGAAATGACGGAAATGAATTCAGTCGCGTCCCCGAGTCTTAAAATATCATTATGGAGTCGTCTAGCTCGGCCGAGTAAAACATACACTTGGCCGAGTCAAGGCCACTCGGCCGAGTTAACTCTTACTCGGCCGAATTGGCACAACTCGGTCGGATTCCTCATTCTACCAGCACAAGTAGTAACTCCAAATGACCCTATAAGGTCTGTATTCCAATCAAGGCCCATCAACGGGTGTCCTAGCATGCCGGATATTACAATACCTATGAACCGAACACCTCCAACCTTGACGGAAACAACTCCGGCTATCGTCAACTAAAGACTACCACCAATTTAAAGTGAACTTATAGGATCTGAACTGAACTGAATTTAAAGTGAGTCACTTTAAGTCCAAAAGAACAGACCTGACTCAAAATCATTTCCCCTTTTTTTATTTTCATCCATTTTAGATAATAGATTCATATAATAAGTGTTTAACTTAAGCCTCATCATCCATGCTCCAATTTCTATCGTCAAATCATTAAAAAAAAATTAATTTGAATCTTTAATAAAAATGAAGAGGATGCATGTTAATTCTTATTATGGGTTTGGAATTACTTGAGTTTCTCTTTTCTATTGTATAGAAGTAATCGGTTTTATAAATAAATTAAAGTAAGAATATCTTTTTTAGTAAAAAATCGCAAATAATATTATATTACCATCGTATGCGCCTCTTGGTAAATTGTAACCACCCATTTTGCTAAAAAATGACCACCCTTTTGAATAATAATGACTACTTTTTATGACTAAAAAATGATTATTTTTTCAAAATGTCCCTAAGTCCTATTCCAAGTCATTAGATCTTCTAAGATTGATGGTTGAGATTTGATACTCTTAAGAGTGAAACTTTAGTGTTTTATTAATGAAACTTTAATATATAAATGTAACTTTAATTCTCTACAAGTGTAACTTTAATGTTTTAAAGTCATTTTTTAAATAAAAATAAAAATTTAAATTTATTTTATAAAAGTTATTTTGAAAATATAAGTTTGAATTTTTGAGTGTAACTATAATGTTTTACAAGTGTAACTTTTCAAAAATTTGTCACTTTTTACCAATTATTTACCAAAAAGTAATCATTTTTTACCAATTATTTACCATAAACTTATTATTTACCAAAAAATAATCACTTTAAAAAAATATATAAAGGAACGTCATACAATAACCAATTCTCATTGAAGACGGACATTTTTGGTCACAAGCTGAAGACGGGTCAAATGTTACTCATTCAAGACGAAAATGCAACAATGTGACAAACTGTTATAGCTTAGTAAATTGTTCGGTAACTTTTTTGTCAAAAAATGATTATATTTTTAGCTTAAATTGTCACATTTTACTTCGTTTTAAGTTTGTAATAAAATGTGACTCGTCTTCGGCAAGAGTCATTGTTCCTACAATAGAGTTGCGGGTAAGAAAAATTGTTATGGGTAAAAAACTGCACTTTCATTGACATGACGTGGCGCCTAGTAATTGGACAATCAAGAAAAGATAGGATTGATGACGTGGAAGAGCAGAGGCCCTTGGATCAGGCGTGTAAACAAACACAAAAAATAAGATTCCATCAAGCAATGTACACGTGAGTAAAAAGGGGAGTCAACAACAACCTCCTATATTTTTGGCAACTGCTGCTGAAGAATAGGAGCAGACTCTGGGAGACGTTGAGGAGCAGAAAACCCTAGAGGAGGCAGCTATATAAGGAACCATGAATTCAACAGAAGCGATCATCAGGTGTCAGCAAAAAAGCACATACCATCAGCATACCCAGCAGTCTTTAGCTTATAAAATACTTTTACCTTAGCTTGTACTCATCTCTTTTCCTCGATCCTTCGTTCTTCTCGATTATAGTGAAATATTGGTGGGATTCCGACTCCCCCCGCAGTTTTTCCCACATTTGGGTTTTCCGCGTCACCAAAACTTACTGTGTCATTCTTTCTTTTCGTTGTTCAACATTCGCACAAAATCATTTTCGTATAATTACCCGATTTATAGGTCGATCACTTTAACCCGCTATTTGAATTAAGTAACCGGTAAAATTTTACCAAAACAAAAATTAGGAACACTTTTTTGGGAGTGTGGCCGTATGGGAGTAAAAGAGCCTTAACATGTGTGCAAGTGCAAAGTGTAAACATAAAAGTGTAGTTATTTAAACCACACTTCTCTTCTGTGTTGTATCAACCAACAAATATAAAGAAAGAGAGAGAGAGAGTGGGAGGATCTTTGAGAAATTACGACAATATACGGAGTATCTGAAAAGAGTGGAAAAGTGTATTTATGTGAGTAGAGAAATCCCAAAAAGGTTAATAAATTCTGATTCTACTGCAAATATATAAATACTAGAAAGAGAAAAGCCAGCATATTTATCCCAACTACATTTTTGATAGCACATGGTAAAAATTTATTAGAGGTTTTAAGTTTGAAATTTTCATTCAAGTTTAGAGAGAGAGAAGAAGAAGAAGAAGAAGAAGAAGATAATGTTTGCATCAGAAAATGGGTTGAAAGGAGATCCCAGGCTTGATGCTATTTCTCAAGCCATTAGAGTTGTCCCTCACTTCCCTAAACCAGGTACATACATACATACTCTTTAATTATGTACTACAACTACAATATTATAATAATAATAATATTATGGGAAATAAATAATGGCAGGTATAATGTTCCAAGATATAACAACAATATTGTTGGACCCCAAAATCTTCAAATATACAGTCGACATCTTTGTTGACAGATACAGAGACATGAATATCTCTCTTGTTGCTGGTATCCTTACTTTCATCTCTTTTTTCCTTTTTATTTTATTATTGTTTAATAATCAGTTTGATTTGGTTTTTTAGTCTTCATATTTGGGTCATTAAATTATACTCGAATTTCTACCAATCTACTACTATTTATTTCTTTAATTTATACTCTCTTCGTTTCAATTATTAGTTTAACTTTGATTAAAATACCCGTTTCCAATAATAATAATAATAATAATAATAATAATAATAAGAGTAAACAAATGATTTTACTTGGGTGTGGTTGGGAAGAAGGCAGACGGAAGAGAGTGAAGGGACATGCAAACTAATATAGTGTGTGTTTTTTGCTCAAGAATTACTATCAATTAGGAAGGAACAACATTGCATGCTAATATTGTGCAAAATTTGAGCTAATTTCGTTTGGTATTGTTCAAAGAATGAATCCGATGGGACACAATCACTTCAATGCTAATATGCCATGTTACTTGACTTAAGAATAGTTATGTTGGATGATTGGACATAAGTGGTCTAATAGTTTTACCATACACCCATAAGTTTACGGATACCCCTTATCTTGGTGTTAAAGGAGAGCAACAAACAAGGTCAGTTTTGATGTTGGCCGATATGAACTCATATTATGAGTATCACCCCTTATGACTAATATGCACAAGCTCTCTGAATATGAGAGATATGAGATATGAGATATGAGATATGAGATACTATTGTGCTTTAAAATCTGGGGATTCGGGCCATTTTAGTTTTATCATTTGGCCTACATGTTCTTAATTTTGTATTATTGCTTCCCTATTTTATGGCTTTGCCTTTCCATCACAAAGTGTGCTTTTGCCAAAAGATAAGTACGTTACATCTAGGCTTTTCATTAATCTTGTTTCTTCGGCAAAAACAAATATATTTAACGGGTCCATCTAAGAGACAATCAATCCTTGATACCGCAACAAATATCTTCACTTTCAAGACATAATGGCTAGTGACTCAAGTACAACTTGGATTATTGAATGGATTATGTTCAGCTCTTTCTGTATTGTTTTGGTTTTTATATTTTTTTAACTTTCAAAGCAACAATAACACATTATTAATCCCAGTTAAGGATCAGAAGATGGTGAAAAATGATTGTCCCATTTGTATACCCTCTTTCGGATTCTGAAGATGTATTTTCCCGAACATCATCTATCCATCGTATATCACTATGCTGTGTCAATGTGTTGTGATGATTTTGCATCTTTTTATAGTGGCATTTCAGACCCGTTAGCTGAAAGTGGCAAGAAATCCATCTACTCGGTAGAAACTTTTACTGTTATCTTTTGAGAGTATTTAAGCTGTTAGTGTTTGAGTGTTTTCTAGACAATTTCACCGTTATAAGTGCCTTGGAAAGTTGGAATCACCCCCTGGCTGTGTTGTAGGATGTGACCATCTGTACTGAATAAATATCATAGGTTTCAAGTTTCCCCCAAAATGGTGTAGATTATTGCAATCACCGAGGTTTAGCAGCTCTGCTTCAATTACAAATTCTATGTTGTTAGGTATCGAGGCTCGAGGATTCTTCTTTGGTCCACCAATTGCTCTGGCCATCGGGGCGAAGTTCGTACCTTTACGTAAACCAAGGAAATTACCTGGTAAGTCCAGTAAGGCAGTAAGCAACATTATATATTTTAGTCTTTGCATAACCTTCATTCCGTTCTACTTTTGAATGACATTTAAGTTGTTAAACACCATCAGTAATAAGCGCCTATGTTGGAACTCCGGAAGACAAATACCCCATAATTTGAGTTTCCTTCTCTAAAAGTATATCTCCCGAGAATATTACGAGGAGAAGCAATTCTCTTAAGATTGCAATCGTGTTGTTTTGTTGTGTGAATACATTAGCACCATGTTTATAGTATGATGTAAATCTATCTAAACTTGAAAACCAATGACTATCAATTTATCGAAGTATCTAATTACCTAATCGTAACAGTACTTGTAAATTCTTGCTTAATAGGGGAAGTAATTTCTGAATCATATGACCTCGAGTATGGGTCAGACTGTCTAGAGATGCACGTTGGTGCTGTACAGCCTGGGGAGCGTGCTTTGATAATCGATGATCTTGTTGCGACAGGGGGTACTCTCTGTGCAGCAATCAGGCTTCTTGGTAGGTTCTGTGTTCTTTCGAGACTTAGTTACATGTTTGAATAGCTGCTTAAAAAGTCAAACATTTTAGAAAAACATGTATGGCTGATTTTGTAGAGCGAGTTGGCGCTGAAGTTGTTGAATGTGCCTGTGTAATTGGGTTGCCTGAAGTCAAGGTAATTGTGTTACTAATGCTACTTTTGTTTAGGTGGGTATTTTATACACACATTTTACGGTTCATTTATGCTATGATTTCAATTAAATGGGCCCAAAACTCAAAAACTCAGATTTAGCTAGCATCTTCCTCCCTAAGAAACTCTTCGAGTTTCCGAATTAATTGAAGGTGAAAGAATGATTTTCTAGGTATGTATTTTCATCATAAATAAAGTGAGCTGCCTAATTAATCATTATGAAAGAAGTTTTTCAAATTTGAAATCATAAATTTTATTTGTGAACAATTATGACTCAGAAATGTCAGAATATGTTGAACTACAAATGCAGATATAAACGATGGTTATCAGGTTATGACGCAAAAAATACAAGGATAAAACATTTTAGATGAAACCTGGTGGTTGATGCACAGTAATGCTCTGGCTTTATTGCAAACCTAAACTGTGAGGGAGATCTCAATGATTTTTTTGGGTCTCAATGATGAAAATTAGCCAATAAGTTGGCCCCCGATTTGATCATAGCAGTTTTGAACGGTGATATAAAGAGTCACAAATCAGAATCTAAGACTAGGTATCCTCGCCCAAGGATGTGTTCGAATCATCCAGAATAAAAAGTATGAAAAACTTGTAATCTCTTGGCCATCTACATGTTTCAGGGTAAGTTTAAGGTGAGCAGGAAGGCGCTTTATGTTCTCGTGGAACCAAGACTTGAAGATTGCTGTTTAAGGTAGATACAAAAAACTTTCGTATAAATTTCCATTCGACGATTATGCTCCCTTGCCTCCATAGTTGCCAATATACCATTCCTCCATGTAAGATCTTTTCAAGTTATGAACTTCAGATCTGAAAACTCAAAACAGTATGTACCTTTTTCTTGTCTCTTTCACCAACACTCCATAGATCAATTAATGTAAACAAATATTGCTGCCTGTTAGCGTACGCTAACAATCTCATATGAGACCATTATTATGCCAGCAAATAATATGGACCAGAGTAAATGTCAACTACTGAACCACAGTTTAATCATTTTGTCTCGGATCTGCAGGTCAAACCCAAACGAGAAACAGAGTTTGGACGTGAATCGGCGAGAAACTAATGATTTAGCACTGTCAGTTTGATCAAATTGCAAGAGAGCTCCAAAACCAAACTCCTCCGATAATCCAATTTGATACGATAAATGGAGGAAAGCAATTGGAACCTGAAGGCCTTACCTAATAGGAAGTGCGGGTTCTTACCATTTAGACTTTAGCTCATTCAAATTCATGCTGCTTATTTGTTCCATATTGACTGTAGTAATAATTTCTACAAGAGTTCAGTCTGTCTTAAACTGTCAAGATCTCAGCTTTAATGGTAGCTAATAAGTCTTTGAATATTTCAACAAGTCGGTTCTCTATTTTTAAAAATGTCTTATTTGCATCGTACTATTGCAGAACTTAAATTACTAGTCCAGAATACATTGGAGGTCGAAATTGAGAGAAAGTTATCGTAAAAGACTTAACTATTTATGATTTGCGACTAAAACACTAAGAGTACTTCGTAAGCTTGAATGAAACAACAATAATTACCAACCATTGAGCCGTTTTGTTATAGTATCTCGTTTTACTACTCTGTACACGTGGCCAAAGAGTAGGAAACAACGAGCTTCATTTGATAATGTTACTTATTATCGGCTTTATAGCTCAGATCACACAAGATGGGAAACTCTTGCAACATTATACTTATCAAGAAATAGTTGAGACTTACCGTAAGTGGATTATATATCTGATTTATTACCACCAGTTGTGTAGTTTTTGAGCTTTATTAGGGAGTTTTAGAGTTTAGTTTTAAAGATTATGAGCTTTACTATAAAGTTTTTGAATTTGCTTACTTAAACATTAAACTCAAAAAATTACAATATAACTCGAAAAAATTACATATATGCTTAATTAAATTTTAGTTAAATTTGACTTTTGAAGGTAAAAAAATTAAGATGTAACTTAAAACTTTAAGAAGCTCAAAAAAATACACATAAAACTCAAAAACTAATTAAGTATGAGGTAATACATCCGATGTATAATCTTTTTTCTCCTCAAATATTCCTACGAGTAACTTGTCCCGATTTTATTATTTTCTATACCCGTATTATTCATTTATTTACCTTTTATATTAATTGCAGAATGTATTATTGTCTTTTTTGTAGTTTAGTCAATTACGTAAAATCTGATGCTCTTATAAATCGGAAAAGAAATAGCAAACGAGAAGACAAGTTGGTGGATAATTGGATATGACTTATGAGAAGTCGAGAACCACGTGGCTCAAGTTTTACTATTCCATTTTTGTCCTTACCCTTGCAATTAATTACTGACCATGGGACTTAAACAGTTTGTGTTAACACAAATTCTTATCTTACTTAAAACCGTCTTAACTAAAAACACCTCGCATTGTTTCTTTTATTTTTAATTTATTTAGATTGGTTGTGGCATTTATGTGTTGCTTAGGACAAATAAAATTATCACATTCTCACTTTTTGTTTTGGTAACCTTTTTATCTGTATACCGACTAAAGTTTCGGTCATATGTGATAGCCTGTTATAACTTGGAATATATTATTATCGCCGTGAATAATTCTCACTTAGTAAGACGTAATTTCAAACTCTCAATTAATAAGCGTAATTTCAGACAAATTATTCAGTTTGAGTCGGAGATTGATGAGCAAAGAACTCGTATTTTATTAAATCGTGACAACTTATATGTACAATAAAAAGTTATCCACATAAAATGTAAGGTTTATCCCTAATAAACTGATCACTAAAATCTTACATGTACAATAAATTGTTATCGTTCACAATATTCCCATCTTATGTAAAAAAAAAAAAAAATATTTCCGTCTTAAGTTTTAACTACTGGATTAAGACATTTTCGATAACGTATTACTCCGTACATATATTTTTAGCTTAATAATAACATGATTAGTAGCTCCTCAAAAGCTCAAGCACCATACTACTATTCCTCCACCACTCTTAAACGTACCATATAAATTAAAATAATATTTTAAAAAATGGGAGGAGGGTGTAGTGTATGTCCATGTTTCGGGTCACCTGACACGTCAGAAGATGGACACGTGGACATGGCGGATAGAGACCCGGTTTTGTTGGTATCGGGTATGGGCGGGTCCATATTGCATTCAAAGTCTAAGAGGAAGATATTCGGGTTTGATACTCGGGTTTGGGTCAGAATCTTCTTGGCTGACTTGGAGTTTAAACGAAGACTTTGGTCCATTTATAATCCTAAAACTGGTATGAATTTATGATTTTATGAATTTTTGTTGAATTTTAGTATGTTGGTATAAGAATTTGCATGAATTTATTGTGAAGTTTGTAATGTTTCCGTCTCGGTTATTTGTTTATCTTTTGTATTTATTAAGAGGGGTATTTTAATCAAAGGTCAATGACTGTGGCAGAGGTAGTATTTTTGATGTTCTTGGTTTGTGGGTTGTAGGTGAAATTGTGAAAATGTGTTAATCAAAGTAAAAATGAGCAACTTAGATGTAAATTTTAGGTAGTTGGTATAAGAATTTGCATAAATTTGTTGTAAAGTTTATGTTTTGATGTTTTTGGTGTGTGGGTTGTGGCCTTGTGGGTGAAAATGTGTGCATTATCAAAGTCAATATTATGGGACTAAAATGTACTCAGACCTTTGTCTCAATCATTTGTTTATCTTTTACGATCTTTATCAAATGTATTTTAATCAGTTAAAGTTAAACAAAACTGATTGAGACGGAGGGAGTAACTTAAAGCCAGTTGGTACTAGAATTGCATGAATTTGTATTTTTTTTGATGTCTTTGCCTTTTTGGTATTTGAGTTGGATGTGAAATGTGTTCATCAAAGTCAATTATGCCATACTCCCTGAGTCCCTTGATTCAATCCAATTTCATACATTTGATTGAAATATATCTCCCATATATTAACGAAATGTATGGAATTGGACTATTGGAGTGAACGGAAGGAGTATAATTTAAGCTAGTTGGTACTAGAATTGCATGCATTTGTTGTAAAGTTTGCATCTTCTAATGTTTTTGGTTTCCGGGTTGTCAATGAAAATGCGTTCATCAGTCATTGAGCAGCTGAGATGTATTTTTTAATGAGTCTTTGTGATATAAGAATTGCATGAATTTGTTGTAAAGTTTGCATCATTTAATGTTTTTGGTTTGTGGGTTGTTTTCATCAAAGTTGAAATGAGGAATTGAGATATAATTTACTGTTTTTCTTTCTTCTTGTAATTGATTTGAATGTGTTCTGGTAAGATGTCAGGAAAATATGTGATTTTTGTCTTCTGGTAGAGTAGTACTCGTATTATTATTTTGGTTTTTAGGTTGAGGACAAAATGTGATTACGGAAGTCAAATTGTATTTTACAACTCTGATGATTGATTTGATCATTGAAAAAATTATGAATGTTTTATTATTGTTTGGAATCTTGATATGATATACGGGAGTAGGATTTTGAGGAGACGAGGAAACGTGTGGTAAATTGTGAGAAAACTTGTGTATTTTGGGATAATTTTAAGATTTTTTTTCTGTGGAACTAGATGATCTTGTTAATACTGTAGGTGCTCTGATCGACAGGTTATACTGAGGAATTGGATGAGAATTCTGAAATTGTAGTGCCTGATGATGATCATGGATTATATGCTATTGACATTTTGGACCCTTCACTGGTAAGATGCCTTCAATCTTGAAGTGATCAGTAATTATGTGCTTCCTAAAACATACTTCATGATTTATTTTGTTGTACTGCATTGCGAGTCGAGTTACAAAATCTTTTTTCATACGAAGTTCTGAAACCACCATCTGATTCTTTGAAAACTGAATGACTTATTGGTCTGGATTTAGTTTTGCAGCTGAACTAAACTTTCTTAACGTCCTAGAATGCGGTCTAGGGTAAGTATCGGTTGATAAGAGTGATTCTTGGTTGATTAGCGAAGATGAATTCCTGAGGTCCTTGTAACATACTGCCAAAGTCTGAGACAATCACAAAAATTTTCAGTAATTCTGTAACTGTGGAGAAGTAACCTAGATTATACAATTTTGACTATCCCTGTGCCCGTATACTGTTTTCTGGGAGTGGTTTCTTAGGGGCTAGGCTCTTTTCCTTCTCTGTGTATCACTATATCTAGCATGCATGAAAGGCTTCAACAATGATGATCGATATGTTCTCTGTCCGTGTGTATTTCCTAATTGATGGAACATAAATGTTCTTTTTCATGTGGGTTGGGATCACTTCGATAGTTAGGTCTGACTTGTGACTGTGTTTCAAAAGATATTGCGACAGCACCTTAAGGCAGTATCGAATGTATATATGGTGCAGTGGCCGAGTCTGAGACGACCAATGTTGAGATCAGATCTCAAACCAAACTTTAGTTCCATGCTTGTAAGAAATAAACTGTCTATAACCCTGAAGCTCAATATTTGCGTAATTGCAACGACATTACCTCAATGGCTCTTATGCAGTAAGGTTACGTAATAAGTTTTTCACAATAGTGTCATTCCAATCTCATCAATCTCTCTTCTTTAGTTGCTGTAATTTGGTGACCCTGGGTTTGATGGGTAGCAAAGCTATAAGATTCTGCCAGTGAACTGTGAATGTCTCTTCTCACTAGCTCTGTAATCACTTAACAGAGTTTAATATTTATTGTTTGTTTCAGTTTGTGAAATGTTTACAATTAAAGGAGGTATATCACTTTCATGATATGATCGATATGCTTGTTGATTGTGGATATATCAAGGGTACAACATTGTTTGGCTATGGTTACGATTTCCGTCAAAGTAACAGGTGAATTAGGCTTCCATATCTTTCTGACTGACTGACATTTAATTTCTATCCCTAATTTTTCATAGTGCTTATACAGTATTACTGAAAAAATAATTCCTACAGGATCGACAAATTAATGGAGGGCCTTAAAGCTAAGCTGGAAACAGCACACAAAGCTTCCGGGGGAAGACAAGTCAACTTAATATCGCATTCTATGGGAGGAGTTCTGATTATGTGTTTCTTGACGCTATATCCTGATGTGCGAACATGTTCTCTAATGACCAGTTGAACATTCTTCCCAATTTTTAATTCAAAGTGCTTGAATTTTGATTTATTCTTTTCTGGCTTATCCGGCTGAAGCACCTCTACTAGGCAAGAGAGTGATACCAATTTTTTTTTTAATGGGAATTACTTTTGCAGATTTTTGCCAAGTATGTCAGTAAGTGGATTTGCATTGCTTGCCCTTTTCAAGGTATTTTCATTTTACTGTTTCTTTCCGTACATTGTCCATGGAGCAGCTTCTTTGATTCGGAATACTTCCTTTGCCCTGACTCCCGACCAATAGTTTATGTTGTTTATGGATCTGTTTTTTTTTTTTTTCTTCTGTAAGCACAACAGTCAGATAGCTGAGGTGGGTCACACTCAGTTTCAGTGTCACATAACATGCCTAAAAAGGAACGTGAACTATTGGCAGTGAAGGATTAAAATGGACTAGGTAAATTATTGGTCGGGATAGATGAGGTTGTTGTTTCTTAAGACTGTATGCTGTAATAAGACTTTGCATTGAGCTGATATTCTCGCTTTACTCAAGAATGCACTCTTATTGTGTAACAGGTGCACCAGGATGCATCAATGATGCTCTTTTAACTGGACTGCAATTCATTGAAGGTTTTGAAAGTTATTTTTTTGTGGGGAGATGGACCATGCACCAACTGGTAAGCGCAGGGTTCAAAATCACGCAATGCAAAAATTTAGAACCAAGATTTCTTTTTTATATTCATGCATCCAAATGAGTGTTCTTACAGGTAATCGAGTGCCCATCTATTTATGAGATGTTGCCAAATCCAGTATTTGAATGGAAGGAGACTCCCCAGATTCAGGTTTGGCGTAAAGTAACTCCAGATAAAGAAGACGAAGATGCACCTCCTTCTGCGAAGCTAGAATCATATGGCCCGCTTCAAAGTACTGTTGTTTTTGAGGAGGCATTGAGGCATAATGAGGTTGGTACTTGGAACTTATTTCTGCTGAACAGTTATCTAGTACGGAGTAGTTTCTTGATTCAATTCTCTGAAATTGTATGATATGCGTTTGGGAATAGACCCCAAAAAACTAGTAAAATACTAAAATGGCAAGGCATCCTTGCCTATTAAATTTCCTTTCCTAAATTACTGTCGCTAGCCTTATCACCTTTTCCTCAGAGTCACCACTGTTGATTTTTAATGGCGTTCTTGTTGGCTCACAAGTTCCAATCATCCAAAAGGGAATGGTGAGTATTCAAAGAATCTGACGAAAATCGATAGTGGTGAGTATATAAAAGATTCAAAGGGAGACTGAAAACATCAATTTAGTCATATTGGTATCCTGTATCCAGATACGGGGGCTATAGGTTTGTGTAGGATATAAACTGCAGTGTACTAAAAAATCAGAAATTCGTGGCTTTGACCTTTACTTCTATAATAATTCTTCAAGATTAATTGACTGTTTCACCTCGGTGAACCATCTGAGAACCATTAGATTCTTTTGATTGTTTGTACTGTTTCTTTCGTACATTTTGACACACAGTTATGTTACCAAACTTATTCATGTGATGCTTACTATACAGCTTGATTTCAATGGAAAAACATTCGCTCTTCCTTTCAACTATGCTATTCTGAAATGGGCTGCTGGCACTCGTCAACTCATCAATAAAGCAAAACTTCCAAAAGGAGTTGGCTTTTATAACATCTCCGGGACTTCCTTCGAAACTCCTTTCGATGTTTGGTGAGTGACAACTATTTATGTTTTACTATGATTCACTGAGTTACCGGAGGAAAAAGATGTTTTATCTATTTTATGTATCATGACTGGGGTTCTAAATTAGAGCTTTGTGATATTTTGTTGCTTTTGTTATGTGTTTGGTTATGCATGTAGTGGTATACCGTATACAGTGCATCTATGGTAAGAGGTAATCTGGGAATCTCCATTACAATGTGATGAGATCTTTACGCCGTAGTAGTACTGTAAGGAGAGGGGTCGGTTGGATATAATGTCCAATTACGTTGCAATAGAACTGCAATCAATTGAGGGAATGACCATTGTTCAACTTAAACCCTGTATGATAGCTGTCGTAGCTGAAATTGATAGGAAGGATATAGAAAAGCAGGCAAAAGATTACGGAACAAAGGTGGTATACTCTTTGTTCTTGGTGGTCATCCGTTGTCAACACTGACTATTACTGTAAGACCATACACATTACAAAATAGGTACAACTTTTAAAGTATAATCTACTGAAGTACTTGTTGCTTCAACGTCAATAATCATCACGTGGATTAAATGGTGAACGGATATACAGATTTGACCTACCACAAGTTCTATATCTCAAATCTGTATTGTACAGGAATCAGTGGCATCGGCTCTGGTTACTGAATTTAATTTAGTCTTTTTTGTAGTCTGATTATCCTTGTTCTTTTTGTTCATGCAGCTATGGGTCGGAAACTTCACCTATTGGCGACTTGTCAGAAATATGCCACACATTGGTGAGTAGACTTGCTTCGCTTTAAATCTTATTCCAACAAGTTTCTGTGAAGGGGTGAATTTGGTCTGGACTGAATAGTCATACAAATGTAGATCAATCTGTTTTCTTTTGTTGTAGAGTGATTGAGTCACAGACGGCCAGTTTTAATGTTGACTGGTTTTAAACGGATGTCACGAGAACCACTTGTCTATGACTTCTCCGCTAAATTAGCTCCCATCTTCAAATATAGAGCATTTGTTTTAATGTGGACGACGATATTTACATTGCATGACCAACTAATACCATTTTGTTTGGTTTTGTCAGCCAGAATATTCTTTTGTCGATGGGGATGAAACCGTCCCTATTGAATCAGCTCAGGTACGATAGTCCACTTCTTTATTTGTTCTCACATACGAGTTATGACAAAACTCATGCGACTATTGTATGCATTTAACGGCCAATTTCATACTAGTGATTAATCACTTTCCGTTCCCCCACCATATTCGGGACTTGGTTCTCAGAGCCAATATCCTTAGACAGCGGGATAGTTATACTTCGGCTTCTTTAATTCAAATGATCTTAAACCAAAACCATACAAGACTTAGACAACTCTTTTGAGGTGTAAAATGCCACGACTTGCTATAGCACGAGGGCTTACTGCTCGATTTCACATTTTGGAAACAGGGTGATGGATTTGATGCTGTAGAAAGAGTCAAAATCCCTGCTCGTCACCGGGAACTTTTGTGTGATAAAACCGTGTTTCAGTATATTCAGAAATGGCTGGGTGTGAGCAGTAGTATCAAGCATAAGAAACCTTCAAAAACATCCAAGGTCATGGATTCTGTATAAAATTAGCAAACGAATACGTTTTAGATTAACCTTACAGTCAGGCACTTCCTGATGCCAAACTTGCGCTAGCATGTTTCATAATAATTTGTGGTTGAATGTAGTTTTTCAGTGAATGGCGATCAAATTTACGCTCATTTATGCTTCGAAGTGACGGTTATTACCATTGTAAACGTAATTTTCATTGTGGATCATCAATTACATTGTATTTTGAACACACTGGCACTGATATTCGATCCTTTAATAACAATATCAAATCGTCAACCCAAGTCGTTGACCTGAGCTCCGTATGTGCCAACTCTGACACCGTACTTGGTTACTATAACACGGTGTTCTATAATTTCGATTCACTTCGGTTCAATTATTTTTGCCAGGACCATCCTAAAATAGTCTCTTTGACAAAGAAAGAAAGGCTTAGGGTGTGGAAATTCGACCCTTTCGTCTTTATTCCATTGTTTATGTTAATTACTTCTTAATTATTATCTTGTTCATAGTTTAATCCGATAATTATATTGAATGAAAGCAATTCATCTAGTTAAATTAACTTAATTTATGTGTCATTTAGCTAAAAAATCAAAGTTCTAAGCCTAAATGGATTAATGAAAATGGGTTATTGACCATAAATCATAAATGTAAATAATGTAGTTTTGTCATTTATTTAGCAAACACCTGAAAACCTGGACATGAAAACTGACAAGCAGTCCATTGAAATAACATAATCCTGAATTCTGACAAATTAATCACTGCACACACAAATCGACATTTATTGATTATTCTTTAGAATAATCACTTAATAGGTGACATACTATTATTATTATTTTTAATGTCATCGGTTTTTCTAAAACGTTCCAGTAAGAACACGTTAGAAAAACTGTTTATCTCACTACCGAGTACTAAGTACTAACTACTAAGGACAACTGAACTAAGTGATCTTCATATGTACTTCTATGATATATACCAAATCACACACATACTTGAATCATACAAGACGATTTTTTATTTTTACGATAGATTGAAAGTAGACATGCAGATCGAATCCAGGCATTGTCGACACTGGTGGAGGCTAGCAGGGGCGATCGCTCCGATCCCCTGGTAGATGAAATTTCCGAAGTTTTTAGTTAAAGTTTTCGAAACTTTTTTGGGTGCTCCTTATGTAATTAGTCGTTGGCCGCCTTAAGGTCAAATTCTGGCTCCGACACTGATTGTCGACATACAGTACTCCAATTGATCATCATTCCGACTCAATTACGTAGCTAGAAGGAATGGATTGTTGAGAACAGA
>JAOWBH010184285.1:6557-18519 GCA_028566215.1 Silene coronaria
GCTTTTAACTATTAACTTTTTGTGTATGGTTATTTAAAACTCAATCATTAAGTCAAAAGGGATCAGATGATAATTTCACTGAAATACAAAAACTCAGCGGGGCCTGCTCTCTTCTGGCATAACTAAAATCCTCCATTGGAAAAATAGTTATACCATCATAAATTTACCCAAACATATCCATTAACCCGTTTCAAACCCGCTAATATATTTGGGTAGGGCCAAAAATAAAATGTGGATCTAGGGTTTTTCATCACCCATCAACTCCAACTACAAATACTTTAGATCCGCCGGGAAAATAAAGGCTAGAGAATCTGCGTAACTCGAAGGGTAAATCTCTCTCACAGTTGAAGAAAAATGGTAAAGTTCATTCCTTTTTAATTCTAACCCTAATATTGTACTCAGTAATTTTTCTTAGTTATAAGTTAATTTCTTCCTTACATGCAAAATTAATGATGGGTTTCACTTAAAATTCGAAGAAAGGTTAATGGGTTTTTGATATCGACGTATGCATTTGCATTAGAAAGCGAAAAGTTTGAATTATGCTGTGTTTATGATGTGTGAAATATGAAATTGGAGCTAGAATTTTAGGAGTTGAATTGATGTAAAATCAGATCAATGATTTATGTGTACATTTGGATTTGGGTTTGATTGATTTTAGTTGTTTTGGTGTATAATTTTGCTCATAATGAAGCTGTAATTTGAGGAAATGTGAGTGATTTAGCTGGGTTTTGAATGCTTAATTAGATGGAGATCAGTTTTAGTGTTGAGTGATGGTAATAGGGGTTCTTAGTAAGCCTCGTTGTGTAGCGAATGATGCTTTCGTAATACCGACTACTTCACATTGGATTTGGCCGGGAAGGAAGTTGTTGTAGTTTAGAGGTAGTCATTGTAGTTCTTAGGATGTGTTTGACAATTAGCGAATTATTGAAAGTAGAGGCAGATTGGAGAAGGGGATTCAAAATAACGGATTTGTTGAAGGAAATGGATTATTTATTGTAGACATAGATTTCAAGTGTTACTTTCTAAATACTCCGCACTTCACATTCGAAATGTGTGTGATTTAGTTGGGTTTTATGTGTACTTTTGGATTTGGGTCTGATGGATTTTAGTTGTTTTGGCGTATAATGCTCATAATTAAACTGTAATTTAAGGAAATGTGTGCGATTTCGCTGGGTTTTGAATGCTTAATTGGATGGAGATTAGTTTGACGGTTGAGTGATGATAATAGGGGTTCTTGTTATGCCTAGTTGTGTAGCGAATGATGCATTCATAATATCGAGTATTTCATATTTGATTTGTGCGGGAAGAAAGTTGTAGTTTAAAAGTGGTCAATCTGGTTCGGCAATTAGCGGCTTATTGAAAGTAGAGGCAGATGGGAGAAGGGTTCGAAGTAACAGTAGATTGCAAGTGTTACTTTCTTGATACGAATACTTCATATTCGATTTGCCAAGGAAAAATGGTGTTGGTGATTAGCTGCCACCGTATTTGTTACACTTATTCAGGGGGATAGCTTTGAGTATACTCTTTTTAGTTGTGTCAGCATGGTAATTTTGGATTAGGTAGTACCGTAGTAGCCTTTGATTGTTTGTGCTGAAGGCTGAAGAGATATGTTGCCTTTATGTAAACTTTTTAGGCAGAAAATTTATTTTGATTGATATATTGGTTTGTTTGTGGCTATTGTTCAAGTTACATACTCGAATGAAAAGGTGACCAGATTTTATGCCTTTACACTCATTTAGCTAACAAAACAAACGAAATTATATTACTTCGTTCTCAGCCTTCTCTGTTTCTCTCCGAAGTCCCCTATCTGAACACACACATGATGTGTATTAATTTTTATTTCTTTTTCACTTGCTAATTGATTATTTGTCTGGCAAAATATTAGTCCTGTAAAGGTCTGCTGGCTGATTGAGAACAGAGAGTTGTTTGGGTTGAGGCTGGATGTGGCTGATTCTTATGTGTCAAACTGTTGATTTACTGAGTAACAGGACTGAACACTAATGGCGCATGTGTTTGAGCTGCGCACTTGCGCAGTATTAGAATCTTTTTTTCAGTTTGTTTGGGGAGAGAGCCTTTGGTGTTTACTCCTCCTTTGGGTTGGGACCGAGCAACTAATTAACCCTACAATCGAATGAGTAATTCCAACGATTTGGATTCGTCTCACATGTGATATGAGACGGTCTTACATATGAGCCCAAATCACAAGTATTTGTGCATTTGTGCTTCCACTTGCGTAGCGGTCACTTAATTTCATGAATTTCAAGTTTAATTTTAGGGTTTTCTATGGTGTACCCTTCAATTATTTGCTTTTATATGATGTACCCTCATATTTTCAAAAACACATGGCATGCTCTCCCAACTTTATCAACTCCTTATTCCATGACCAAAAGTGAGCATTCCGTTAATATTTTCTGTTAAGGCATGATATGTCATATGTGGTTAATTAACCGCAAATTTAGATCCACTAACCCTTCTACCTTTAAAACCTTCAGTCCACATCCATTACTTCTCCTTCAACTTCATCGCCAATAGCTTGCTTGTTCTTCCTATATAATCCATTCCTCTTTTTGTTTTCCCCTTTTATCATCATATATAAGACTTCCGTTTCATCTTTTTATTATCCTCCTCTCTTAATTTCCCCAAAAAAGCACCCGAATTCTGCCCAGCTTGGATTACAGTTGAAGCAAAATTGATTACGAGATCGCATAATAGTTTTTGTTGCTTGAGAGTGGCAACCAATAGAAAACATTGACAAGCATCGGTGATGCGTAGTGCGTGACAGTGAGCAAGATGGTATGTGTGGAGATGCGTGGTAGATTAAGAGGGTATTCGTTGGTGGTTGAATTAATCGGAAGGTGGAAAAAGGTGGTGATGTGGTAAAGGACGGGGGTCGATAACAGAGAGTGAGGATGGAGGCCATGGTGGATGATGGGGAAACGAGTTGGAGTATGCAGTAAGCCATGGATATAGAAGTAAGAACTTGCAAAGATGGTTGTTTGATACAGGTTGATTAAAAGTTAAGGTTAATGGATGCTAATTGACTCTAATCTAACTGCCACCTCATCACTTAACTGACTATGTTACGGAAATTTCATTTATGGTCATGCTTAGGACTTAGGAGTTACTAACAGAATTTAGGTGTATATCTTATAATTTGAAAAAGGTGAGGGTACAAGGTAGAAAAGTGAATAATTAAGGTGTAGAACATAGAAAAATCATTAATTTTATTTTGTGCATTTGTTCTTTCTATCATTAGCTTTGATTGGTTGACATTATGTAGGACTATCTGTTCCTAATGTTTACTGAGTAAGTTATCGTCATCATATTGCAGCCGAAGCAGATTCATGAAATTAAGGACTTCCTTCTCACAGCAAGAAGGAAGGATGCACGATCAGTCAAGATTAAGAGAAGCAAGAATGTGATCAAGTTCAAGGTTCGCTGCTCGAGGTACCTCTACACGCTTTGTGTCCTTGACACTGAGAAGGCTGACAAGTTGAAGCAATCCCTTCCCCCTGGTATTTTCTCATCTTTTTATTAAATGCTTGTTAATTCGTTATTTTACCCTTTCTTTACCTTGCTATCGTATTTATTCCCATTCCAATAAGGCCAAATACTCACTATTTTTCTGCTTTTAAGATATAATAAATAAAACCAAGTGGCTTATTAACAATGTATGCTTCTTGTATTGTTAAACAGCGAGTATGTGAAAATATCCTTTCTGTTATTCAACACATTATTAATAAAGGCTACGTATATCTGACCCTCTTATCCGACCACTAATGGGGCTCAGCAAAGAATTGTTGTTGGGGTCTTACGGCAAATTTCTAGGTCTTTTTTTATGTAACATTGTAGATCTTAAATGTTCTCCAACATTACTACTGGACAAAATGCCAAAAAAAGGATTATTGTACTTTTTTCCGGTATTTCATGTTCTGACACATGAATCTGCCTCTGCTCCCCACTCGCAAAGCCTCTTGAGACCCTTGGCTAATTTCGTAGTTTCCTATTTTTTTTGCCCTAAGAGCTGCCTATCCAATCAGCTTCTCCCGTCTTCTTTTGCAGGTTTGACTGTCGAGGATGTGTAGAGTCCATGCAACTGAGTGGATCTCCATTTTTTTTTGACATGGGAAAACTTGCTTTGTAAGTTTAGAAGATTATGTGGTGGATTCCTGTAGCCTCGTAGAAATGTTTTCTATTAGTGCGTTTTGACATTGAGACTAATATGATATTTCGGAAAGAAGAACGACATTTTGGCCTTACGTTTGCTCATCTCTTCATGGCATGCTCTTCATTCGTTATTTAGCCTTGTATGAGACAATGCTATGCATACGTGATACGCCCAAGTCATCGATCTCCATTTTCAATTATAGGAATACAACACATATTTGCATAATTGTATGCATGGATTGCATGCATTCGTCTCATACAACTTTTAGTTCATCTTTTATGGTATAGTTTTATGCATATAACCACGTTCGTTGTTGTACAAGTTTTTCTATACATATGAGGGTATAGACAAAATCGATGCTCGACATGATTGTGCTATAAGTTCCGCTCCTTGGGAGTGAGGTACCAACTCGAGCTTCCGCTCTTGTAGTTATTATGCTTGAGAATGAGAGTACATATGATTTCGGAAAGGAAAATGTGAACTGTTTTATACGGAGTATATATCAACGAACGGATGATATGATTTACTCTGTACTTCTGTACGAAGATTAAACTCGCGGAATATGTTGATATGGCATGAAAACACTTGCATTGTTGTTTGATCTTAATAGTATGAATGTATGATGCATCCAAAATCTGAATGTTTAACCAGTGCGCACCTTAAGTATGATTCTCACGCTTAGGCTACATAATATGTTTCTGAAGTTCGTCTTAGGGGATTCAAACCCGTAATCTATCATCTACAGAACCACATTGATTGCTGGGTTAACACCTACGAAGTTCCATGTCGTTTTGAACTGATGAATTCTTACTATATAGCTAGTGATCGACATAGACAATAAGTCGGAGACTCAAATAACCCAGACTATTCATTTTATATTGTATTCTGGATTAGTTTTGTAGCTCCTCCCACACCATATATTAATTTGAATTGACCCACTTATATTCTCAGCATAAGCCCAAATTCTCATTTGTAAAGGCCGATATCCGTCACAAGCCTGTGACGGGTCAAGTGAAAAACCCACATTGATAGATGGGACAAATAATTTGTAATTTGTAGGGCTAAATGTTGAAGCTATTTCGAGAAGAATTCTAGTAAGGAGACAATTGAGACAAGCATGAGGTAAAGTGCATTTATTTGATTTTATCAATGAGATTATTAATTAAATTAATAAAAGCTCTAATCCCATCTTAATAGACATAAGACCTACTATCAAAAAACAAGTAAAGGTGTCCCTTCTTTAATTTTATTTACGCAAATTCTTATTTCAGACAGACTATTTCCCATCTGAAATAAGACGGGATAAATATAGTTATTTTACGATAAAATGTTGCTATTTTCGGATAAAATGTTACCATCATTTTCAGGGTAAAAAGCGACAATTTTAGTTATAACATTTTGTCATTAAATGGTTGCATCTATTAAAAAAAATAGTGACAATTTGTTTGTTTTATTTCAGACCGTCTAAAACAATACTTATTGTCTTATTTATTAGTATTACAGTATGATGTTTTGTATTTTTATTATTTAGTCACCATAAATTATTGGTTTTACACGAGTGTTATTTTATTCGACAATACAAAAAAATCATTTTAATTTGAAGGCTAAATTTTATTCGAATGTGTTGTTCCTTATTTTTGATATTATTATTCACTAAACGAGAATCAATTTGTAGAATATTCATCTCCAAGATCATGCAACACTCTAATTGTTACACCATCTTTTTCTTACATTTTGAGACATTCACTTCTCTCTTCAATTGTCGTTTGACAAACTAAATTTATTTGGAAATCACATAAATGATGGAGGTTGATAGATTAAGATCGTGTTTTATTACGAAATACTTCAAAATATGTTTCCATTCAAATCCAATCACCTCTTTTTTGTTGGCGCATTTTACTGAATACTAAATTTGATCGTGTTTTTCTTCGTCTATATGCAAGTAGATTACAATTTAATCTGTATGTTCATAACACATTTTCTTGTTCCGAGTACCTTCACATTTCACACTTGATTTCACATTCTTTATCCAATATGCAATTTCGGCGCCACCCCCTCACAAGTAATAAGTGAAATAAGTGATGACCCATGAAATATAAGATGCATGTAAAGGGATCTTTATTTTAGGGGTCCCCACTTATATTGCATGTGAAAGGGTGGCGTCGAGATTGAGCGCCATCGGGTGGCGCTACCTCATTTTTCTATGCAATATGGGATACTGCATGCAATATTGCAATTCATATATGACACATTATTTTCTTCACAATTAATCACCAATCTTACTTAAGCCTTGTTTTTTTTTGTGCTAAATAAAACTGAAATGAATTAATTAAATTAAGCTGAAGTGTACTAAATTGAATTGAAGTGGACTGAATAGAGGTGAACTGAAGTGAAATTTGTTGAGATGAATAGAACTGAAATAAGCTGAATTGACCTGGAATTAAGCCGAAAAGAACCGGGCCATGTAAATTCACTAATCCTTTAAGTATTCACATTATTAGTACTCCGTATAATGGGTCGTTTGAGTACCCATTAAACAACATGGGAACTTAAATTCATATGAATTGCAAAATGAGTATGTTGTTTGGTTACCCTAATTCACATGAATTGAAAGTTCTCATGACTTCCAATTCCTCCGTGATAGAGGAAGTTGCTTACATGAATTGAATTTCATTCATGGCAACCAAACAATATATTTTTAATTCACATGAATTCCAAATTGGAAAATCAGTTAGCACCGGCGCCCAATCTCGGTGTCACCCTCTCACATGCAATATAAGTGGGGACTCCTAAAATAAAGGCCCCCTTACATGTACCTTATATTTCATGGGTCGTCACTTAATACATGTGAGTGGGTGGCGCCGAATTTGGGCGCCACATCATTATTTTCACGTGTTTAATAACTTCCTAGGCAATACAAATTCTTAAATGCAACCAAACGACTCCTTATTACTTAGATTTACTTCTATTATGTAAATAATGCCCGGTCATATATTTACCTTTTATATATTTTGCAATTATTATTTTAATTAAAAGAAAATATATATTTTCTTCCATTTAGCCTAATGTTTCTCTTTCATTATAATACTTTTAAGTTGACACTGATAAAGCAAGATTTAGCTTGAGCAAATATATAGTATGAAGTTAATTATCTTGATACATGCAACTGTAAAAATTGATTTAGAAGAGTTTTACTATCCTCGTAATCTTTTTCTTATCGGACCGAATTCAATCAAACCAATTAAAACATAAATATGAAGGTAAATTAATTAAGGACAATGATAGATGGTTATTGATTGAAATACATAGTGACTTTAAGTGATGACCAAAATATATATATACTCACTACGTACAATTTAACCCACACAATTGAGATATGAAGTTTATACGAGTACGGAAGCGAATTAAATAAAATAATGATGTTTTTGCTAGGGATCGAACTCGTGAATCGTGAGATCGAGGGACAAGTTTAATTCCGTGAGGATATTTGACTACGAGGGACAAGTTCGATTCCTAGCAAAAACATCATTATTTTATTTAATTTGTTTCCGTACTCGTATCAAAAGTACTCCATATAAGCTAAGGTTCAAGTGTGGTATCGAAGTTCAGTATCACTTAATAACGGTATTTCATTTTTAGATAATGAATGGGATTAGAGGGGTAAAAAAACTGAGGAAACTACCCAAGAACATAGAGTCAAAAAGATTGAAAAAACTAATGAAGGTGGGAAAACCCTAGAAAGTTGGTCAAAAGTGGATGTAAATCGTGAGCTGTATAGTAAATTAGTAATAGCTAGCAGCTGCATCCTCCCTTTGTCCCTCCCCCAATAGCTAGGCTTGTATTTTGGACTTTTTTGGGAGCATGGTTACAATGACTATATACACTTTTTTTTTTTATTTTTTTTGGTTGAAAGGAAACATATATAAGAGCACTTATAATAGAGAGGATTGTTAAGGTCCCTGTTAAATTTACGGACAAGATTTGAACAAGGGGGCTTAAGTGATCGATAGTTTGACTAATACCGCTGAGTCAATAATACGACGATTAAAAATATCGAATGTAAAGAACAACATCCCAATAAATTCATGTTGATTTTTCTAGAAAATAATTAGCAAGATTTTTCTAGAAATTTAGAAGGAGCGTCCGCAACAGCATTAGAATAATTAGCTCAAGGACGATTTTCAAGTAAACTTCTTAATACTTCCCTGCATTCTCGTATATTTCTTTTAATTTATCGAGCTAATATAACACAACTTAATAACCAACGGATAATATACACATTTTGCATAAGTAAATTAATGCATCTCCATATTCTTTTTTTAAAAAAAAAAGTTCTACATGGTACACTCGTATTTTTTTTTTCGAATTCTACGTAGTAATCTCATATTTCGAAAACATTAACGAATACCCCTAAATTTAATGAAAACTTCTTTAAAAAACCCTAAATATTCTAATCCGCCTTTTTAAAATGTTTTAATTATGCACTTTCTACTAATTTTCGTTCCCCGATAATTTGGCAAATTATTATCACAAATGTCGTTTACTTAGCGTAAATATATTTTCTTTATTAAAATTAAATGTTAGAAACATCAAATTATATTAGTATAGGTATTTTATCAACAATTTACAAAATTTAGGAATACTAATGATATTTTTGAAAACGAGGTGTACGACGTACAAATAAAATAACGGGTATGTTAAGTAGAAAATCCCAAAAAATGGAAGAAAAAGACTTCAAAGGTAATTTGTTTGAAGTCTAGTAGTCCCCCAAAGTTGATTTAGTAAGTTTTCCTTATGACTGGTATTTTCGTCACAAATTAAACTTGTGACGGGTTAAATAATACTCATATTTGTAGATATGACAAAAATGAAAGTACCTAGGGTTTAGGGAGTGACAAATATTTTGTCTTTACCTTCACAGGGTCAGAGATTAATATTTAACTCGTCACAAGTTTATGGTCACAAGAATTCGTGAACTTGATGTACTGAAGGAGTAATAATTAATGAAACCCAGAAGACAAGGGTTTAGTGTCCCAATATAATGATGCAACTCCCTTATTGTACTCCATATATTATTACTGTATGTAATACTAGTAATTACTCCCCTTCAAAATTACGTTTACCTATCGTCTTCATCAATTCAATTGAAAGAGTTATTTTCTTCATAAACAATAAACCTTATACTTATTTATTCGTTGAAAATGATTAAACGCTCGCTAAAGAATACTCCCAAAGTCCCAATCATTATATGAAAAGATACTTTATCGACTAAGTAGGTTATTAATCAGTAGTCATTAATATATTACGACCGTTGAATGGTGCAACGAAGGAAAAATTGCTTAAAATAAGTGGTCGTTTTTTAATATAAAATGGTCAATTTTTATGTTATCGGACCATATGATAGTCGCATAGTATAATTTGTACTGTATAAATTTAATTGATCAATAACTACATTTTAAAATACATTTTTTAACGCACCAAAAAAAAATACACTTTTTAAAATTTACTCTCTTTTATTTTTCTTTTTAAAAATTACATTGCAAAATTTGGAAATTGGTTCCCAACCCAAACTTTTGCATTTTATAACAAAAATGCCCTTAATTTTTTATTTCTCATATTGCTACCCAACTGCATTTCAACTCCGTCCACCCTTTCACCACCCAAGAACTTCACGGCCAACCACCACAATTAGGGGCGAGTCCAGAATTTTAATTTCGGTGTAGCAAAATATATATTTTAAGGTAACGTTATTAGATATTGACGTAGAAGTCGTAGATATTGGTGTAGCAAATTACAAAATTTTAACCGAAATTTCCGTTTTCGGTGTAGCACCTACTACACCATTACTAAAGGTGGCCTCGCCCCTGACCACAATCCTCCACCTAAACTCCACAATCGTACTCATATGATGTGAAATAAGAAAATAATGGACATTTTTGTCATAAAATTGCAAAAATATGGGGTTTGGGGAGCAATTTCTAAATTTCTACAATATTTTGAGTGTAAGTGTAACTTTAAAACCTCTTTTTAAAAAAAAGTAAATTTTAAAAAGTGTGTTTTAAATCGTCTTCTACAGTAATTACCGTAAAGATATGGAGCATGGCTGGGATGAACATAAAACAAAAGAATAAGTTAGCAAAGAGAAAAAGTGGAAGTCATGCATGCAAAATAGAAAAGTGTGCAAAGTGCAACACATGGGAGAGGAAAGGAAAGAGAGCAACGCCCGGTAGAAGCGGGGGGAGTCCTGCACCTGCACTGAGCCTGAGTCTCAGACAGCAGCAGGTTGGTTCATCATTAGAAGAGAAGGTTATATATTGGTTGTAAAATTTCGATCCGGATTTTCTTCATTATCTCTCAACGGTCCAGATTTTATTCCTGATTGATTTAACGGTCAAGTGTTTTGATGAGGTGGAGAGGGTATAATGATTTTATATTGGTATATGAGAGGAAATGGACGGTAACGGAGAGAAAAGTAATGGAGATGGACGGTAACGGAGAGAAAAGTAATGGAGATGATCCTTACTCGTAAAATTTATACGTAAATTTTAAAATATGACGGATTTATATTATTATATATACAGTGAGACAATTTTTCTTAATAAAAAAAATAATTTTATATAAATGGATCGTCTTATCGTATGACACCTTCTCACCCCGTAATTAGTTAATTATTGAAATTTATAAGTATATATTATTAAAGAAAAATGGGAATTCATATATTATTCATATGGCAGAGAATAATGTGATAAAGTTATGGGTTCTTTTAGGGCAGTTTCTGTCATTTTTCAGGATTGAAGACTTCAAATATTGAAGCCAAAAAATGGATGAGACTATATGAGAGTTGGTGAATGTGAATAGGAGTATAATGATAGATCTGCAGATTAATTTGCCATATATATATATATATAGAGAGAGAGAAAGGATCATGTAAGGCCACCTTAGTAAGTTAAGTCCGTAAGGCCAAATCTCAGCCCTTAGATCATAAGCAATGGATGGCTGAGATTAGATCAAACTGAAAGGGCCTAGTATAAAAGCACAAAACCCTAATCACAAACACACTCCCTCCTAACTTCTCTCTCTCATCTCTCTCTCTCATCTCTCTCTACTACCCGACAAACACCAACCCACCACAGCCACTACTCCCTCGCCGCCGCTGTCCCTTGCCACGCCGCATCACTCCCTCCTAACTTCTCTCTCTCATCTCTCTCCGACAACACCACCACGACAACTCCCTCCGCACATACCCTCCCTCTGAACACCGACAGCACCACCACGACAACTCCCTCCGCACCTACACCGACACCACCACCACGACAACTCCCGCCTACAACGCATCAGCACTGCCGCCTATACCGCACCACATACCTTTTTCCCCCTTTCTCTCCTATTTCCGGCTATAACAACAAGCCACCACAACAACATCCTCCGTCGCACCTTCTCTTCTCTATTCAGATCTGTTTTTTTTTTTTTAAATGTCTTAGATTTAAGACGAAAATGTGGAATATGTGGTGGTGGTGGTGCAGCGGTGGGTGGAGGCGCCAACGAGGGGATGGGAGGGTGGGGCTACGGTTCGGTAGGTGCTGCGTTTTTAAGTCTTAAATCTTTTTTTTTTTTTCGAGTAGTGGTGGTTGTTAACTGGGTGGTGGTCAGGGGATAGTGTGGTGGCGGCTGCGGTGGAATATGTTTTTTTTTTTCAGATCTGGATATTTTTTTGTGGGGGTTGTGGGACTGTGGTAGTAGGTTTGTTGGTTTCATGGCTGATATGAACTGAAGTTACACCGATTTCGACTAAAG
>JAOWBH010184503.1:2472-18497 GCA_028566215.1 Silene coronaria
ATACTTTACTACTCCGTATTTGACAAATGTGCAACAACTATACTAGTAAATAATGATTCCTCACCCTTTGTGTTATCTAGATAGAACTTTCTTTACACATTAGGGCTAGGATTACGTATCAGGGAATCATTTTCCATAAAATGCTGATAACTGCTTCTGTAGGCGCATCTTAGTTGCATTGCTGCGATTTTCGGATTTAGTTTGTTTGTTTATGTAAGGATTCAGGAGTATCTACTTTGCCTACAACGGTCTTTGTTGAGCCAATTCAAGGATGAATCCATTGTACTGTATTGATGAGTTTAAGCTTTACAATCATTGTGTGCTACTCAGACTTGGCTCCAGGTGTCGGGTGCCAAGCTGTGTCAGAGTGTCAGACACACATGGCTGTCTCATGAATACTTTTTATGTTTGTTATGAAATGAAATGTCATTTTGGAAGGAGGGTCGGGTCGACACTTGGCGCGCAGCCAAAGTGAAATGTCACACTAACATAGGAATCTTGATTATTTTGCAAATCGCGATATGCCTTAAATGTGATTAATAGTCTTTTCTGGCTTCTGAATTTGATGTTTTTTTTTGTTTGATCCGTTGGTTTTGCAAATAGAACATTCTGAAATGCATTGATTCTGGTATATTAGTATATTAGTATATTGAATCATTAAATTCTTTGTTCTGACATGGAATGGTATGCCTGTCCCATTTATGAAAGACTCTAATTATTAGTTTGTTATCACATCTCATGCATTTATGACAACTCTGTTACGTTTGTTGAACTTTGTTGCTATTCAATAGCTTGCTGCTCGCTTATAATCTCTACTTTTACAGAGAGGCATATGGAGAATGATACACATCCATACATGAGTAACATGTCTGTCTTTTCCTGGCTCACCCGCTTACTTCTGTCAGCTGACCAGCCTGACCTTAGTCATTTTAATCAACGGAATAATTTAGAACTCTGCATTTCATGATCAATGTTTGCTATGACATTTATAGTTGCCAGATATGCGAATTAATTTGTGATTATCATGATTTTTTGTGCTTTCGTGTGGCCCTTGTCAGTGCTAAGCCTGTTGTTGTCTGTTACATGTGCTCATGAAAATAATACATTGTACGTTAAGTCATAGTTGTCGGAACATTGCGCTAGCCATTTTAATGAATGAAGTGATTTGGTTCTTTTGCAATCTGTCCTAATACGTATGCATGGAATTATCATTGTTCTATCACTGCAGCGGTGATGTTTCCAATTGGTATTCTCTTGGAGCCTTCCTTTGTTCAAGTGGATGGGCTCTGATTTTGTTTTATCTCTTGCAGCAGTGATAGACTGTTTGACGAGAAACATATGTTCTGATTTTGTCTTATGGCTTGGTCAGGTGGATGGGTTGGTTACTTCTCTTATGATACAGTTCGTTACGTGGAGAAGAAGAAACTTCCTTTTTCAGGCGCACCTCAAGATGACAGAGGTCTGCCTGATGTTCACCTGGGCTTGTACGATGATGTAATTGTGTTCGATAATGTAGAAAAGGTATTTGCAGTAATCCTGTTTACCATTTCTACATATGCGTTACAGACTTACGGCACAAGCTTATTATTTAACTTTCTTTTAATGTGTGCGGTGATAATGGTGGGATATATTGTTCACTAATGTAATGGTGGGATATATGGTGCGGTGCCAGGGTCTGCTTGCTCAGCTAACAGGTTATTTAGTCTTACTAATTTTGTTTTCTTGTAATGGCAGAAAGCATATGTGATACACTGGGTCCGCTTGGATCGTTACTCTTCCACAGAGGCGGCATATAAAGATGGAATGAAGCGCCTTGATTCTTTGCTGTCCAGAGTGCACGATATCGACACGTGAGAAGTCCTTGAAATTTTTGTGTCATATTATTTACCTTCATGCCAGTTTAGTTTTTGGCCTGAACTTTGGAGTATTTCACTTTTCAGTCCCAAGTTGATATCTGGCTCGATAAAGCTTCAAACAAGTCACTTCGGCAATGACCTGAAGGTTTCAAATATGTCAAAAGAACAATACAAAGATGCTGTGTTGGAAGCTAAGGAGCATATCTTGGCTGGTGACATCTTTCAAATTGTACTAAGTCAACGTTTTGAGAGACGGACATTTGCTGATCCATTTGAAGTATATAGGGCACTAAGGATTGTTAATCCAAGTCCTTATATGGCATATCTGCAGGTACGCATTTTTTTTGTGTTGGTCTTTGGTATCTGATTTTGATCTTCTTTTCAATCCTCTTTCAACCTTACCTATCATGTATATGTGAAATCTCAGGCCCGAGGTTGTATTTTGGTTGCTTCAAGTCCTGAAATTCTCACTCGTGTCAAAAAGGTAATTTTTCATTAGCATCAGGTTGTTGCACTTTTTTTTATTTGATTAATTTGTGTCTACTTTTGACACAAAACTCCCATCTACTTTTGTTTACTTGGCATTTGAAGATTACATGTATCAAATCTGTTATATACTCCGTATGTAATTAGATTGTGCTGTGTCGCCGATGTAATTTTTGATTCAATTTTTTTTTTTTTTTTTTTTTTTTTTTATATATCATGTATCATCAAAGCAACCTCTTTTTTGACCCCACTTTCTCTATCATCGGTGGCAGCTTTGGTGGTTGATATTATGGTGTACTGGGCTGCTGTGTAGTAATTGTCTAATGCAGGGTCATCTTATGATTAAATTCAAGATTCTTAAGCTTGTGTGTTATTGCAGGGGGAAGTGACAAATAGACCTCTTGCCGGTACTTGTAGAAGAGGAAAAACGCCAAAAGAAGATATCATGATGGAAAACCAACTTTTGAACGATCAAAAACAATGTGCTGAGCACATCATGCTGGTTGATCTGGGGAGGAATGACGTCGGAAAGGTAGGCTCTTCAATGCTACTGCAAAAATTTCTTCTATTTTTAACTGATTTATATCATTTTTATCTTGTTTCATTTCGACAATGATGGTAATTTGGGATCTGATAAATGCTGTTCAAACAGGTCTCGAAATTTGGGTCCGTTAAGGTTGAAAAGCTTATGAATATTGAGAGATATTCCCATGTGATGCATATCAGCTCCACTGTAAGTTGTGTTTTCTTTGTTTTCAAGGGAAGAATTTTGCTGTTTCATAATTTATTACTAGGATTTAAGATAGAAGGCTGAAGCTGAAGGGAGTTTTAAGTCCCTTTTTACATATGATGTAACATACTATGTCAACATTATATGATAGGGGAAGGCAAGCTTCGAGCGTTTTTTTGTCGGGGAATTTTGAATATTCGACTATTCGTTTGGAGGAGGAAGTTAAGCTTAGAGATTATTTTTTTCTGTTTGATCCATTCCTTGGTTCATTAATTTTTTCTAGTTAGGAAAAGATACAATATTAATTAGCGTCTAGCAGAGTGAGGAAGAATATCAATTACCTAGCTGACTTAAATGATTTAAAAGATGCCTAATTGAAGGATATGGCTTTTAAGAATTCCACAATCTGCATGGTTTTAGATTCATATCCGCTCTTTACTTACTTTTGCAGGTGACCGGGGAACTTCTTGATGATCTAACGAGTTGGGATGCTTTACGTGCCGCATTACCTGTTGGGACAGTTAGTGGAGCACCTAAGGTACATCACTTTCTTAGCAGTGCGGATGCAGACAGCTTTTCTGTACCGGGTCCTTTTAATTGTTTGTATTATATTATTATTATACAAAATCTATTCAAGTTTTTGATTTTAGCACAAACGGACAAAATGCCCAAAATAATTTAGCTACGGGTGTCCCAAGCCCGTGGATACTACTATTGGCATCTCTTAGTTGATACTCCGTTGATACATACTCCATATATATCTTATGCATGAACCCCCACCCTGTCCATTTATCGGAGACTCACTTCATACTCGTTGTCACCTCTTCTATAGGTTAAAGCTATGGAGCTGATAGACGAGCTTGAAGTCACAAGACGAGGGCCTTACAGTGGGGGATTTGGTGGCATCTCATTCACAGGGGACATGGATATAGCTCTAGCCTTAAGAACAATGGTATTCTCCACCGCAACTCGATATGACACCATGTACTCTTACAAAAATGTTAACAAGAGACGAGAATGGGTGGCACACCTTCAAGCCGGGGCGGGTATTGTTGCCGATAGCAACCCTGATGATGAACATAAAGAGTGTGAGAATAAGGCTGCAGGCCTTGCTCGTGCTATTGATCTTGCTGAGTCGTCTTTCTTGGACAAGGAGTAAATTTTTCCAAGGAGCTTTTTCCGCTAACTCTTTTAGTACCCGGTGCTTGCAAATACTCTTTAGAAACAGCGTATCCAGAAAACCCGAGTTCTACCTTGCTAAAGCCGATTGAGAACCTCAGAAGTATCATCATGTTTGTTGTAATTACATATAGCTTTACATAGTTCAGTAGGATGAAATTTTATTTCTCCTCTTTAATGTTTTCTTGGATAGTGTTTCGAGCAGTAAAGATGGCGGGATGAAAATGGATCGTAAAATCGTATGTACTCCGAATGTCAGATTGTTATTAGATTGAAATAGTAGGTCCATATTGTAATACTCGAGAACTTGTGACCCAATAAAATTGCAAGAAAAGTTGCAGTTATGTCTTCTTTAGTTACAAGTTTTACGAATAGAAATGATTGTATTAGTAATCAGTAGACTTGAGCCATGCTTGAGGCTAGTGATTATGGAATATTATTTTCGATTTTATTTTATGTCATTACTCGGCCGATCCTGCTAAAATTTGTTACCCCTTAACTACAAATCCTGATTTTATCACTGCAGAAAATCAATCATGTATAATTTTCTCGGGATTTTATTAATTAAACTAACAAAAATCCTAATATAAAAAGCTTAACAATAGACCCTACACGTCTCACCGTTGTCCGTTGGTCTCCTTAAGACCGGTTATCCGTCTTAACTATAAAACGAGTCAAATACTACTATGACCCTATTTATCCTGACTTAATTTCAGCTTAGCTCAGCTCTATTCAGTTCCATTCAATTCAGTTCAACTCATTTCTTCACAAATTAACTCAAACTTAAGCTTCATTCAGCTCAATTCATTTCAGTCTATTTCAAATCCATTTAGTTCAGTTCAGTTCAGCTCAACTTAGCTCATTTTAGCCGGAAAAAAACATGAGGTACTTATATGTAAATGAGACAATTGCAATTTTTCAGGTATTCTGCTCTTTTTAACCTCGCCCATCTATTTAACCTATTTTATTATTTAAACCAATATATTCGTTCCAAATAAAGTCTAATTGTTTTTTTTTTGGTGCAATAATAAAGTCAAATTGTGATAAGCACAAAATTCACACGAAAGATTATCACATGAAACATGTTTTATAAGGTCCAAAATGGAAATTACGTGAGACAAGTATTCACGTTTTTCACTCAACTCGGATAACTTCACTCGGTAAGTCTTGCTTGCGACGGGTAGTTTGTGAGAGAAAATGGGTAGAGGGAACAAAGGAGGGTCCCCCTATGTGCTTCCCCACTCAAGACAAATGGGTTATTTGTGAGGAAATATGGTATCCGTCACAAATAAGAATTTGTGAACTTCACTTTACTCTTTCAACAACTTTTACAAAAACCTGTTACTAATATTTCGTTACAATTTCCCCTCTTTAATTTCCCCCAATTTCCTCCCGCTTAATTACTTAAACCTTCAATTACCCTCAAAATTCCCCCCTTTTTACTTCTCTAAACCCTAATTTTTTTCTTCCAACTTCAATTCAACTTTCCTTAATTCAACTCAAGGTTAGTTAGGGTTTTCACTTTCTTTTCCGATTTTTGTTATTTTCTTGCAATTTAATTACTCGTATTCTTAATTAATTACGTTTTTCACGTTATTGTTTGTTGTTTTTGAGTTTAATTTCGGTTTCGTTGATTAATTTTGTTATTTCCGCGTAGTAAACTAGTTCGTTCGTTTCATTTGTTTCTTTACGTATTCTTTTTTAGTCCGTTCCATTTGTAATTGAGGAAGTAGTAATTATCGTGTGAGAACGTCGTACAGTGTAAGTTTAGAAGTTATTATAAGGTCGTTATACGGTGTATAACGGCCTCAATGTATGATTTGTGGTTTCTGGCGTGCTCTGTATATGAATAGTTTTGAGGTTTATAATATTAAATTATTAGTTTTGAAATTTTAATCATTTGTGTTGAGGAAGCTTGATATTAGCAAGGTTCGAATTCAAGTGTGGCGGAAAAAAAGAAGAGTTGTGGTTGTATAAGCCGGAGTATGTAATCTTTTTGGATAAGGTCGATTAATTGGCACGGCGTAGATAGTATAATTACTTTTGACCATGGAGATTTTCGTAATTAGAGGCTTGACTGTTAGGTCGTAATCTTGGATATCAAAGCCGTATATTTTGGTGCGACCTTGAGCTGAGTGAAGAAGGGTTATGTACAAATAATTACGAAGATTGAGTTCCTGTATTGTCTATGCAATCTGAAACGGTGGTTGTAGTTTTAAAATACAGGCCTTAAATTAAATATAGATATAAAATAATGCAGTAATCTAGTTGCTTTTAATAGCGGTAGAATTCTTACTTACTCATTTTTGGTGCTTGAGCTGTGCATTAGTGAAATGGTCTGTTCATACTGTTCAGTGAGAGATTCTTGTAGATGACAATTTGGTAGTATGGGCACATTTGGAAGGTTGTTCTGTGTTTTTCAACTTTAATTAGGGCTCGGAAAGTTGCTCAACTTACTTCTTGACGTTTCCGTACAGTTCTGAATTGAGTGTAAACAAGTCCATATCTGAACCATACGGTCCAAATAAATGAGTCAACACTCTCATCCGTAACCCAATCCACTTATTAATTGGGTAACACCCAATGGCGGACCTAGGATTTTCAGTTCACGGGGGTACAATTTTTTTTTGCAGGCGATTTTAGCAATTTTTATATATATCGGGAAAAGAAACTTATAAAATTCATGAATATGTAAATAGATAAAGTAATAAATATAAGATAAATCATGTATGTATTTAACATGATATGATGAACCTTGGAGTCTTGGACTATAGTTTAGATAAATAAATAATTCCCCTTTATAAATATATACCCAGGAACCAAAAATTGTTGACGTTGGGAATAGAACCCGTGTCTCCTGCGTGTAGGAAGCAATCACTCACCAGCGCACCAACTTGGTGTGTCCTACATATATTGCAATGTTTATTACTTGTACTACAAAATTCTGGAAACACTTAGGGGGCACGTGCCCCCGTGGGCCCCCACGTAGGTCCGCCACTGGTAGCACCATCTGACCTGGCTAACCAATTATCATGAAAATTATGTCAAACTTAAGTCATTCAACCAACTTAAGTAAAAGAGAAAGAGTGCAACTAGAGTACTAGACTAAACATTGATTGTGCTTGGTCCAAACATGCTAATGTAATATACTCCACATTTAAGCTTGTCATTGTGTATATGAGTCACATACCACATAGTTATAGAAGGGCGATCTTCATTTCACGCGACTTCAACATTGACTGAATCCAAATAGTTTTGTTTTTAAATCGATAATACCTTGAGCTGAATGCTGAAACCACTTGTTTTGTGTGGGGTATGAGTCATTTTGCTTTTTGGTAGCAATACTTTTGCTCTTTAGTTTCTTTTTATCAAGATTTGGTAACTCACTTGTGTCAGTCTCACAGAGCAAGGATCAATAAGTACATACTTTCTTCTTTGAGTCACTTCCGTCAGCTTCCATCTCTTATGATTTTTAACATATCACTTTGAAAAGCTGCCTTAATCTTATACTCCCTCTGTCCACTAATAAATTACTACTTTCCTTTTGGGATGTCCACATTGGAAGTTCATACTTGGAATCTCTTTTTTGTATGTTATTTGTGGTCATCGTGATTGATCATCTTTCCGCTACTTTCAATTTCGTCCACATGTTTACTTGGCTTCTTAATACATTTGCTCGCACAAGTAGGAACTCTATTAGAGGGCAGAGGGAGTATAAGTTCGCCCTGCTTTATCTGGGGTGGGGCAGTAGGCTTCACTTCTACGACTATCTTCCCAGCGATTGTAAAGGCTGAGGGAGAAACCACCTACAAGTCTGGATTCTGGAATATCGTGGGGCGCGGGCTCTCAATAGCAGTCCCACCAGCCCATTGGCACAAGCCTAAGAGTCTAAAACCCTGTCTGTGATAAATCTTCTAAGAAGGGGTATGCTACTTTCATATAGATCCAGACCTTTTCCAAACGAATCTATGGCGTAATCCAGATCTAGATGCTAGTTTTGTTCCCTTTTCTTCAGAAGCAGAAGCAGAGTGTGTTGTTTGTACACCCAGTGACACATGTTTGAGCTGCTATTGGTTTTCTAATCGAAGTTTTGACATTCTGAATCCATGTGCTTGTTGGCCCAGATTTATGATAATTACCATATCCTATATAACTGCAGTAATGAAGTAGATAACCTATGTTCCATGTGATGACCACCATGCATCATTTTATCTTGAATGGATCATATGGTGCAGCATATTTCTAGTAGAATGTCAATGTTCTGTACCAGTCATATTTTTTATCCTTCATGATGAATGCGAATGTCTGATTTTCCAAATGAAATAGTTTGCGCAGATGGCACTGCAAGAAACTTTAGAGAAATTCCGGAAACAGCAAGAGAAGTGTTTATCAACCCTTTCTAGCATCGCTTCTGCTAAACAAGCATCAACAAAGGCCTCTCATAAAGCCACCTCAAATACACATAAAGCAACTCCAACAAATGTGTCATCTTCCTCGAGTTTGCGGCCTCCTGCTCCCACTGGCAAATTCTCAGATGATACAGAAAGGCTCCAGATTATTAACAGCATAAGGAAATCTCCCGTTGGAGCTCAAATAAAGCGTGTGATTTACCTGCTACTAGAGGTATGTCACTTCTGACTTTTGATTGCTCATCTACTTTGGCGATATAGCTACTAGAGGCATGTCACTTTTTACTTTTGATTGCTCAAATATTTTGTTGTTTGCAGAGGAGGGAAGCATTGACTCCACAGCAAATTAATGATGCTTGCTTTGTCGATGTGAATGCAAATAAAGCTGTCTTTGAGAGTCTCCGGAACAACCCCAAGGTGCACTATGATGGAACGCATTTCTCTTACAAGGTAGCCATCAGTGAATGATGTTATATCGTACAGATGTTCAGTCGATTTATGTAATGTTCCTTTGAATGAAATAATCTGCGTACTTTGTCTTTTCCATGGCTTTGTTTCCCTGGTTGTGTGTAGGCAAAATATGAAGTTAAGAATAAAGAGCAACTTCTTGTGCTAATACGGAAGTTCCCAGAGGGAATGGCAGTTATTGATCTAAAAGATGCTTATCCTAATGTGATGGAGGACTTGCAGGTAATTACATTCTCATTTACTTTCTCAACTTAGTTCATTTTCTATCAATTATTAGTAAGGCAGGGCTGAAGAGCTATTTTTTCGACCACCCTTCACAAACACTTGTGGGACATTAATGTATTTGAATTGTTCTCATCGATAACAATGAAAGGGTTGCAATCTCAAGCTAGTATTGTTGTCATTGCAAAATTTGCACTCTTTTCCCTGTAATAAACAATTTGTTTCGAGCCTCTTTGATGGGGGAGGACTGAGGATTATTTTAGTAATTCGTACTGCAAGAACATACTCTGCCTCTGTTTGTCAAACCTTACTTGGGCTTATGTATCTTCCTTATTGAGTCTTAATTAAGAAACTTGGTTCGTGTTTTCTTCTTTTATCCGCCAGTATATTATCTTCCAGTTGTCTTTCCCTATTGATTCTGAATCAACTGGAACTGCCTTTGTTAGGTAATGGAACAGTTTTTCTTAAAAGTTGCGGGGACAACTTAATTAGTTTGTGCTGACTTCCATGCTGGTTCTGATAAGGAATACCTTTAAATTCTTTCCAGTCATATTGTCTGGGTCCTTGGCATGTATCTCAATTTAGTTGTGAATCGGGTTTGAGGAACTTATGCTTTAGTCATCTTTGGTGGTGGGGAATGGGAGTTAAACATAGGAATTCCTCGTCATCAATGGACGACAACACTACTTTATGTCATTGTATGACATGAACCAGTATCTTACAAATTTGGCTGGAATTTGTAAAGTACAATTGGTCTTGGTTTTTTTGTAAATAATTCTTTTCTGTACATTCCTGTAGTGTAGAGAGATTAGTAAATGACGTATTTGTTTCTCACAGACTTTGAAAGCCGAGCGAAAAGTTTGGCTGCTTTCAAACATTGACTCGCAAGAGGATATCGTCTATCCCAATGACCCAAAGGTGCCCATAAAAGTGGATGACGATCTCAAACAGTTTTTCAGAAGCATTGAGCTTCCTCGTGATATGCTTGATATCGAGAAGGACCTTCAGAAGAATGGTATGAAGCCCGCTACCAACACAGCCAAGAGAAGGGCTGCTGCACAGATTCAAGGCATGTCCTCCAAGTCTAAACCGAAGAAGAAGAAGAGAGAAATCAGCAAGAGGACTAAACTTACTAATGCTCACCTTCCCGAATTGTTCCAGAACCTACCTTCACAGCCTCTTTAGTAGCTGGAACTCTTAGAGTAGTATGGTGTACCTATGGCTAGAAATGTAGATGTAACATACATATGTAGAGTATTGACGCACTGTACTAGGTCTCGCAGTATGTGGGAGTTATTAGTCTTAGTCTTGACCCACTGTACTAGATCTCCCGGTATGTGGGAGTTATTAGTATTAGTCTTGATGTATTATCCTAGGTCACTCGCTGGGTGGGAGTTATTAGTCTTAGTCTTGTATGATTGTATATCTCTGTATCCCTATAATTAGCTTGTACGCTGATAATCAATGTAGCTGACCGTAATCATGTAGGCATGTAGGCGATTGAATGCTTTGTTGTTGTACTAGATGGTGATGTATCTGTAAATTGTTGTTAGTAGTTATTGTTAATGTCTATTTTCTTCCTACAGGTGATTAGAACAGTTCTAGTACATAATTTGTGATCATCTGTACCCCTGGTCCCTCTTTCAAGTGTCGGATCCTCGGATACAGTTCTTTTTTTCATTTATTTTGGCGTTATTCTTTCCATTTCCATCTCCATTGAAGTTAAAGATTCACTATTCTTTAACTTTGGACTATGATGGAATAAAGCGGAATAACTTATTAGATGAACGTATTTCTTACATGGCAAAGCTTCAGTTAGCCAATTTAATTTTTGACGAAATTTTCATTGTGGTCTACATAAATAGCCTCTCTATAGCACATGGAGAAAGCTTTGTGCATTCAACCTCCCAATCTTCGACATAAGCAGGGACATTCAAGGACGTGGAGTAAAGTTACATTTATCCGCATTTGCACCAGTGAGTACCTATATCTTTGGTTTTAACAGATGGGTTTTAGGAATGCTCGCATACGGTGTTCTCTTGAGGTGGGTGTCATTATCAACTAGTTTTGTCAATTTTCAGTTCCCCATTTTGCACTCAGAAATGTCACTAACTATTGCTTTAGAAGTGTTTATCCTTTATACTGTTGCATTTTCACGTTTTCATATATAACTATATGTGCATAGTTTTGGTTAAAATTCACTAAAAGTGAGCGACTATTAATGTCAAGTTGACAACAAATACCCACATGGAGAATTTAAGGCAATATGGCCCATACATATCCACTCTAAGGGAGCCATATTATTGGCACCAATGCACCATGTTCCGCATTTAAAGCGTGCTGAATTACTGAAATGACAAGTATATGACTCACTGTAAAGTGTTCAATATTTCTTGAGAGGTTGGGAAGATGATAGATTACAGGTGACTCTACTTCAGATGGATTACTTGGTTTTTAATGCCGTGTTTCGTTCCCTGTAGTGTCCACTCTTCATTGTCTTCTCTGTTTATCCCACCAATATTCAATGGCAGCTGTAACCTTGCCTTGGATGTCGCCATCTCTCCGATGGTCCCAGTCGTTACAGTCTGGTTGTACAATGCTGTCAAACTGTATTAGTTACCGTCCACGTTTTCACCCTGGACGCTTTTCTGTTTCCGCTGTTCTCTACTCTAGCTCACAAGGTAAATGATCTAAAATGGGTGTGCTTTTCTTTTTCTTTTTTGAGTTTTTAATGCTTTCACCCATGTTCGAATGTCAAGTATGAGATGGGCACCGAAGTTAAAAAATGAGTTTGGGCTACTGTAGTAATTAGAATGGCAAGAAAACGTGTTTGGCTTCAAACAGTATGACATAGTGTTACTAAAAGGGAACATTGTCAGATTCTTCTGTTGTTTTATATTGTTTTAGGGTATATACTATATTTAGCTATATGTTAGGAGAATTAATCATTGCAACTTAACTCCAATTTTGGAAATCTACTGACACTAACTAATTCCATGCCTGTGTCTTGATAGTGAACCAGTCAGCCAAGTTTGAAGATGCCTCAAAACGTGGGAACTTGACTCCGTTATATCAATGCATATATGCTGATCAGCTGACTCCTGTGCTTGCATATCGCTGCTTAGTGAATGAAGATGATCATGAAACTCCCAGTTTTCTGTTTGAGTCGGTAGAGTCTGAAGCGGGAACTCCAACTGTTGTAAGAGCTCAAATATTAGTTTTTTCCTTAGTCCTTCAATTTTGAATCAAAGATTCACTACTTCTTGGTTTTGGAGTATAATGAAGTGAAATAAAGTGTTTCAACAAACAGTTTGGGCTTCTGAAATTGTGAAGTAGGAGTGGGTTGACGCCATTTTCATGGTGTGTCATCGAAATCAAGACGGACCTCTGAGGCTTTGGGATTCTGTTGTTTCATAGTGTGCCTTTGTATACAACCCCTTTTGTGTGCGTGCTTGCAAATAATGTAGCTGGCTTAATCAAAATCGTGTAGGGAAGATACAGTGTAATTGGAGCTAATCCAGCAATGGAGATCATAGCTATGGAGAATTCAGTGACAATAATGAATCATCTAGAAGGCTGGAGGACACAAGAGCATTCGGAAGAACCAATGATGATTGCTCAAAGAATCACACAAAAGTTTAATCCTCGACAAATGGATGATCTTCCCGAAGTGTTTTGTGGTATGTTGCCATTTAAAGCACCGTTATTTTCTAAGTTTAATTACTAATACCTCATACCTTCCTTAGCTTACCGTCACCATTGCACCAGGTGGATGGGTGGGATACTTTTCTTATGACACAGTACGTTATGGAGAGAAAAGGCTTACGTTTTCAAATGCTCCGTTGGATGATAGGAACCTCCCAGATGTATACCTTGGTCTTTATGACGATGTCCTTGTGTTTGATCACATCGAAAAGGTGCCACTTTAGCCTGATGCTTAGCTCACATATTTTTATTTCCAATAGAGTCGGAGCTCATCGATTTCAACAGAAAGCATATTATCTTACAGCAAACCCCGTTACCCTGCTATCAGTGTAGCCTTCACGGCACTGGGTACAAGTCTTGAAGCAAACCTGTCATACATTATGCTTTGAATGATGTTCATTCAATTGTGTTTCACTAATCATAATTATTCTAAACTCCTGTAAATTCAGAAAATATATGTGATTCACTGGGTTCAATTGGATCGATTTTCATCAACAGAGGAAGCAATAGACAACGGAATGAACCGCCTACAGTCCTTGCTATCCAAGGTCTATGATATAGTCAAGTAAGAAGCCGTCACCATCTTGTCACCCTATGTCACTCTACTCAACCAATAATCTTGTTTTCTTTCTATTGTTTTCAGCCCACGGCTGTCTGCTGGGTCAATTGAACGTGATGCTCAAAAACAATGTTCCAAAGGTGAGCTTCTGAGCAGAGAAAGCAAAACGTACGAAAAAGCCATACACAAGGCAAAGGAGCATATTAAGACTGGCGACATACAACAGCTTTCCTTAAGCCAGAGGTTTGAAAGGAGGACATTTTCAGATCCATTTGAAGTTTATAGGACATTAAGTATTGCGAATCCAAGTCCTTTCATGGCTTATTTACAAGTAAGTTCCCTACATAAAAGTTTTATTTCGTGCAAATATCTGGTAGCTTAACTGGTCAAATAAGTTGGAGGGATACTAATGTAGCATTACAACGAATAGAAACCGTATCCAATTCTAATGTACCACATATAAAAAATAAATTAACGCGTTATTATGGCTTATTGCATTTCTAAATTCATTTTTTTCACGATATATCAGGTTAGAGGGTCTGTTATTGTTGCTTCAAGCCATGAAATTCTCGCACATGTTGAGCCAAAGGTAACTGAGATGTCAAACAACTCTGCCTTAATTTTGGGTAATTTTTATCATTCAGGGGAAGCATTCATTTCATATAATTTCTTATAATCTTGATTTTACTTTTTGCAGAAAAATGGAACTCATAATGGGTGTGTAAGAGGAGTGGGGAGACTAGAGAATGGCATGCTGGGAAAGCAGGTTTTCAATGGTGTAAAACATTACAATGAGCAGATTGTATTAGCTGATTTGACGAAAACTGATGTTAGAAAGGTTTGCCTTCCCTCACCTTTTTCCCTTGCAAATCCGATACACATATTCTTTATCGGAAATTAAGGATCATATACTTATCATACTCTGCATAAGTAGCAGACGCCACTTGGGTTAGTCGATAAAGTCATTAAGGGAAGGCGCTTATGATCGCATTCAGAAATCATTAGGATTTTAAAAATCGTGCTGCTTAAGATTAAGAAAGTAAAAACTCAAAAGTTTCAATCTATTTAATATCAGTCCTGCTAAATCAAGTATCTTTCGTTCTTTCAAGATATTCATCACGTATCATCAGTAAATAATTCTTGTGTGTTTTCTACACGTAAGTCTACGTACATCTTACGCCGAATGTTGTAAAAAATGAAACATTACTGAAAGAAATATCTAAAAGCGTATTTTACAATCTTACTCTTCTGTACTCTGTAGGTTACTGATGTAGGTTCAACCGGTTGGGATACTTTACAAACTGCATTACCTTCAGAAACAGTTACAGGAGCACCAAAGGTCGAATCTTTAAAACATTTCTTCTCAACCGGTATAATGATCATACTTTAGCTTCTAATCCTTCTGCTAATGATTATTATTACACAGATTAAAGCAATGGAATTAATAGATGAGCTAGAGGTAAACAGACGCGGCTTATATGGAGGAGGAATTGGCAGCATTTCATTTTCAAGAAACATGGACATCGCCCTTTCTCCAAGAACCATAGTGTTTCCAACTGGGAATAATTACGACACTTTATTGTCCTACAATAACTCAAAGAATCGGAGAGAATGGGTCGCCCATATACAAGCCGGAGCATCCATCGCTGCAGATAGTGACCCAAGAGATGTAGCCCGGGAATGCCAGAGTGAAGCTCATGTGGTTGCTCGAGCCATTGACCTTGCCGAGTCTTCATTTCTTGATAAAAAATCCTCAGAGTAGATAATATATACATTATTATTTTAATTTTTTTTCCCATTTTCTGTGAATGTATTGTAAAATTGTGTAAGTCGGACTATTCTTAATTTATCAAATTAAAGTCAGACTATTACTTATTTAGCAAAATGGGGTTTAGAAGAAACTTTGCGTCATGAAAACTAAAAACACACCGTAAGAGATAATATATCCCTTTCTTGAAATATGTCGAATGACGGATTTCTTTCAAACCCCATTTTGCTAAATAAGATTAATCCGAATACATTTTGTGATGTAGAATTGATCGGTTTTATGAAAACGAATCAGGATTGTTAAATTGACAGCGGAAGTTGTATGGATTTTGTATAAATAAGACAGAAAATAAAGGGATAGAGAAGCGAATCTCATTCTATGGCTCGATTTGCTATAACTCAGTCTCGCAGGGAAGAGTCTAAATCTAATCTCGCAAGATTAAACACAAGTTTAACAAACTGTAAACTTTATCGAATTCTGAATTCCCAATATCAAACGTGTCCTAATAGTATTAACTAGTATTGGTGCCCGGCTACGCTCGGGCTACCTCTATTTACCATTAAAATTTATTTTCAATTAAATAAAATTACTTTAAAGTTGCATATTTTTATATCATATCTTAAAATTATAACATTTATCCTGT
>JAOWBH010184613.1:0-18494 GCA_028566215.1 Silene coronaria
CTATTTTTTCAATCTTTCTCTTCCACTCAATTTTTAGATTACCTCTCATTTTCAAAAAAAAAAAAAAAAATTTAGATTACCTCTCTACTTTTTTTTTGTCATTATTTCCCGTAAAACAAAAACACACTTCATCATCATCTTCACTTCAATTTTTTGCTTTTGTCTATTATTTTCACTTTAATTTTTTTCTTTTGTCTATGTCTAGTTCTCAGCTTAACCGTCATTCACAATATATTGTAATTAAAAATCTACCAAAATACCTACCACAAGCTGAAAAAATGAAAATTTGGAAAAAATTCATATAAGTACCGGTAATCGAATTGAAAGTGACCGATGATTCTGTTAATTGGTGAAAATTCAGGTATGTTAGAGAAGAACTGAAAGAAGATGGTGATAGAATATAAACAGACGTAGGAAATAAAAGAGGATAAAAATACCTAAATTATTGTTTAGAAAAGGATAAACAACTCTCTGTATTTGGAATTTGAGTTTTTCCTTTTTTATTAATTATTTAAATGAGTCCTAGTAATCTTTCCGGTGCCACATAATTTTTTACCGGCGAACAATTGACCTAAATATATTTAATTGGGTTTAATTGCACCTAAAGCATAACTTGTGGTGCTAATTTGCACTAATAAAAACTTACGCCTTACGGGGCTAATATGCACATAGTGGCAAACGTATGAGATTTATTTGCCACTTCCCCGGAAGTCGAAACACCAGACGTCTGTTTATCAGAATACATATAAATACTGTTGCTTCAATCAACGAATACCACATGATTGGGGTATGGGGTCGAATGTAACCAGTCTTACCCTCGAATTGGTCCAGCACAGGAAGGTTTTACACGACCAATAGTTGCCGAATTTACATCAATAATTGGATTGATTGTCAGTTAACGAGCAATATTCTTTACAAAGCAAATAATGAATATATCGAAGATACCTTTTGCTAGAACAAAAGCTCTACTCTGATTTCATTACAAAACTGTACTTCGACATCTTGTTTGTGTTTGTTGACGAGAGGTAAAAAACAATAAGCCTTATCTCTCGAAAAACCGGAGCTCCACCATGAATTCCTTTTGGTTGGGAGCATACCAAGCAATGGCCTTGGCTGAGCCAAGGACATGCAAAGCATATTCAATAGCAAACACTGGATTTTCTAGATTTACCTTCCACTCTTGATTCCTCAAATCAACAGCAATTGTTGAATCAGCTCTAAAACTGAATGGTCCGATTAGCTGCAATCAGAAGGGGATGTATTAGTGAGAGCTAAAACTAATTTTGTAAGAATGATTCCCATGTCTACATTTTTATTTCGACCCTTAACAGGTGTAGATTGCCCTTAGCCTGCTTACCCTGAAAAAATCAAACATATCTGCTCTTTCTAGAACACCGGAGTTATAGCCCAATGATGAAAGTTCTTAGCATGAGAAAGGTATCAAATCTAAGACACTATTCTGTATCAAGAGTACTTCATTTTCGTTAGTGTTGGCAACATTTATGGTGAAATGACCTAGATACTAGATAGCATCAAAAACCGACTCCACAGTCAAGGCTTAAACCGATACATGGCGATCCAATCAAAACCTCAAGTGCGAGAAAGGTTTTTGCTCGATTATAACTGTAGAGCGCACTAGATCAGATCACACGATTCAAAATGTCAGGAGAAATAACCAAACCCAAACATGAGCATTATATGACTGCTCGATGCATTCTACTGCTCTCAGAAATCATAGAACATAAAGGATATTGAGTTCGTGACTCGCAGTCATCATCATTGCCCAGCAAATGCAAAATACGATAAACAGCCAAATGTCACAGTAACAAACATGTTGTGCGTTATACTACTATGTATGGGTAGAAAGCCTCTTGTAAAACGGTTAATATAGTTACCGCTTCCTATATATCATTAAGACAGCAACAATTGCCCACAAAAAATATAGAAAAAAAAAGAGAGAAATTCATGAACATTGTGTACCTGTTGTTGGAGAGAAACAGTAGCATTGGGACATAGTGCATGAACAGCTTGAAAGGGTGGCTGTTTGGATTCGTAAAGATTTTGGGCAACACATGCTGCAGCTGAAAGAAATTTGGAACCTGAAGGTACATCTAATCGAAGATGGACACGTGAAAGATCAAATAACAGTCTTTGGAAGTTTCCATGGTGAGCGGTGAGTGACAAAGTTGCAAACAAATCCCCCATGACTGCTGATTTCATCCCAGATGCATATAGGTTGAAGCGCCTAAAACCCTCCTGTTCATCAACTACTTGTGGTCTTGAAGCATTATCTCCAAACAGTGCAGTTCCTACTGCACCTGCAAGAATAAGCAGAAGAGTATGTATATAGTACGTGAAGTATGACAATTGAAAAGGGCAGAACCAAACTCAATCGTGTGACATTGTTATTGAAATTTTAACAAAATATATAACCAAGGAACAAAGTGGAAACAGAAATGCAGTCATTTGGTTGAAGGTAATATGGTCAGGAAACCACAAATTTTTCTGAGACGGCCTAAAAAGGAAAAGATAGCATCAAGCTGTCTGCAAGGACCATCTTGATCCTCTTCCCCAGAATTGAAATTAGGGAACCCTAGGAGAGCCATTGACTCCAACTAGTGTCAATGTACGATCCGTACAAGATCTGACCAACAGCCGTCCTATCGTAATTGCAAGTTTTTTTGAATCGGGGGAGTATTAACGGGCAACTAAATATCAATATCAACATTTTGGCATTCCGTAAATAAAATCTTGTAAGCATAACGCACCAATGACAGCTGAAGCAGATACATGAGGATTTGACAAGAAGACATCAAATGGTTGAACCAGTTTTAGCTTTTTAGCCTGACTTCTCCAGAAGTCTATGCTCTTTTTATAGGAAAATGCGCTTTTCAGACCAAGTCCAGGTAGTAAACTTGCCGGAACTTCAGTAGCATCATTCCCTTCAACTGGTTTTGCTGACCCTGAGATATGCTGCAAACACAAGTGGTAACTAGCACCAGCGTCAGAAGAAACAGATGCCAAGTCAGCTGCCACTGAAACGGGTACATCCCAGTACTTTCCATGCTTGTCTATGAAAAGTCCAGGAGAAGCGGCTTCCAATGTCAGATTATGATCCGGAAACTGCAAAAACAAAACATCTCAACCATACTCTCTTTAAGGGGTATAAGAATAAGCGGCTACACTAGTCCTACTTGTAATTTCTTCTTCTTTTAGAGGAGAAAAATTAGTCTATTTAGGGGGAAAATGTTCCACTTCAATAGAAACAACTCACTATTTTCTGTCTTTGAAATACGATTGATATTATGAAAAAGGTTCACTATGTCTTCTTATAGATCATCCACAAAGTGACTCACTATGTTTTTAACACATGGTAACATGGTAAAATGGCACATTCGTCTGCCATAGGTTCGCAATAGGCAGGTCCATCTTAAGACATTGAGGTAATGTTGTTATATTGTTGTTGAGAAAGAAAATAAATTTGTAGACAAGAAACAGCTAAGGAATAAAGAAGTAACTCAAGACTAACAACAAAACACTGCTGGAGACCAGTAAAAAACTAAAAGACAGGAAGCAACATCTTTCCATCAACATTACGATTTCCAATTACAATCAACATACTTGCCTTGTGATGGAAAACAGCCTTCTTTCGTGCAGTCTTTATATCTTCACGTGATTCGTAACCAATGAGCAAGGTATCATTAGACGTCACAAGAAATTCCGAACAAAAACCTAAGGCATAAAGCGATTTGTCGGAAAGATGCTTTCCAATGACTTGCAGAAATGATGAATCTGACGGTTCAGCTTTTTTCACGGAGGTTACAAACTTTTGCAAGTCGAAGCTCCCTAACAAAGAGGTAAACCTGCGTTACCTTTGATGTAAGTATCAGTTAGACTGGACGGTCAACTATGGCCAAGATAGTAGAACATGAATCACTGAACAGGTCTGAGTACAGATATTTATATATGGCATAAGGATACTGCGTCACGTACAAATTGCAAGAGGCAGTTTACCGACGTCCACAAGAATTGAGCAAAATACAACTAGAACCCCACAGCACAAACATATACAAGAAGAACATAACCCCAAAGTCCCCAATGCCTCAAGGGATCCTGTGTGTAAGGCAAGGCTGGCAGAGGCGGATGTATGTAATCTTACCCCTTTGCAAGTTTAGAGAATCAGGACACTTTTTACTGTAAAAATTCAGTGCCAGGAAGTAGGGCTCCATTTCCATTGGACATGCAAAATCGTGGTGCAATGTCAGGGAAAACAATGACATGTAATTCGGTCCTGTTCTTTTGAACTGAATTTGTGATTCATTTTAGTTCAGTAAGCACTTCAATTCAGTTCATTTCATTTCAATTAGGTTAATTTCATTTCAAATTTAGTCTTCGATTCGATTCAATTCAAGTCGATAAGTTATACTCAGTTCAATTAAGGGAGTTTCAGTCCAAAAGAACGGGCCTTTATCGAACATTTAATACCCACAAATGCGCAAATGCACCAATATCACCAAAATTGATACAAATCAACAACAAACACACAAAATTGAAAAACCCCACAACTCAAATTCACCCAAAACAAACAACCACAAAATATTCAATCCGTCTCAATCATTTATTCACCTTAATCAAAACCCCGCTAACAAAAAGGTAAACAAATAATTGGGACAAAGCGAGTATACATTATTAAAAAGCCAAAAAATACCTACCAGTCATTAGGAAAAGGCAAAGTGAGAGCACGTTGAACAGAGAATCCGTGTTTGGGAGAAAAACAAGGGAGAAAAGGAGCAGCCATGAATCTCTGAAAGAAGTGGATTTGTTTGGGCCTTGAGAGTTTGGTACCACGAGACAAGCCCAATGGAAGTGGGCCATCATGGGCTAATGGGCGGGCTACACCGTCCAGGGTAGTTGGTGTGGAAATGTCTACTTCCCAGAAACTTGAATTCTCCGTTACATATCGTAGTTGTTTCATGCTTTTGTTTTCTGGGTTTGGAGAAGAAGAAGAAGAAGAGTGTAGTCGGGAGTGAGAGTGGGATTGTGTGTGACTCGTGACTAGTGTGAGATGCTAAGTATTCGGGTTTGGGTCTTAGTCCAAAATTGCACTTTGCCCTTAAACTTGAAAAACCGGTTAATTTGAGCCAGGTTAGTTTCAAGTTTGTGAAAATTAGGGTAAGATCGAGTTAGGTTATTTTAAGTTCGAGGGTATTTTTAGGTTAATTATTGGAGTGTAAGATCTAATTTTTAGGTCACAAGTTGGGTCAATTTCAGTTACTAGTCAAGCGCGAGTCCGCATTTTGAGTAATGTTGAGGTATTTTGGCCTGGTCTTGCTGGATCTACTGATAAATTTTTGTTCTTTTTATTAAAAGAGTGGAAATTAGAAAGAAAAAACTGGTAGGTAGAAAAGTTAAGTGTAACTAGAAAATTTGGGGAAATGGTTAGTTTTTTCAAGTAATTTGTCGTCAACGTTTAACACGACCTAAAAGATGGGATTTACATTAGGTTCAAACTTGAGTTTGGAAGGTTTAGGGTTCTGGTTGTGCTCGAGATGACATTCGTTTGAGTAGTAATTTACATTTATCATGGGCAGATTTTTGACTAATTTTGGAAGCTAAAGCATTCACTAGCTAATGAGTACTTCAACTCAAATTGCTCAAAAGTTTTCTCAGTCACAACAGTTTAAAATGGATCACATTTTACTCTGTTTTCAGCGTGTGACAAAATGTGACCCCTCTTCAGCTAGACTTATTGTTTAAACGAAAACAGCTCCGGAGTATATAAGAGTAAATACAAGGAAAATAGCAAAAGTACGAGACATAGTTTATTCGGTTCAACACGATATAACCAAAGCTCATTTTATAGCCCATAAATTACCAAATTATGTAGTACATGTCCAATAAGGCAATAATGTTTATGCAGAGGTCACCTCTTTAAAAGTTTCTTATCAAACTGGGGGATGACGATCTCCTGGCACCGCACAATACCTGCGGCACCACCATAACATAACCATCTCTCACTCCCCTTGTTCATATTCCATCTTACTCTATACATGGCCTGCAACTTCGGAGGTGGCGCTTCAACTTCACATTGTGCTTGATTATTGCCTGCTTTCTTTGATTTGCATGTTTTTGCATCTGAGGTCTCTGTGCTCGTTCCGACATCATTTTCCACTCCAGGTTCAGAATCATCAACATCACACAATGCTGCAATCGAGAGCAGAGTTATGTCAATGCACGGATTTATCCTATTCCATGTGAGTACAACAATTAGCATTATCAACTGTATCAAATGCTCCTTCTCTATGTGTCGGAAATAGCATGCCATTTAGCTTTATTCTATCATATACCAAATCCAAAGAATAATGAGTCTTTGGATTCACTAAAATGAAAATCAAACCATAGATGACATACCAAGAACTTCTTCACCTTGATTAGGGTTTTTCTCAGCGCCTTTCTTAACTCTTTTTCCATAATGTAAACCAGATGCAACCGTCCGAGCAGATCTAGGCGTATTAGACCATTCAGTAGCTGACTTCTTCATTCGATGTGGAGAACTTGGTAATTCAGTATTTACTGTAACTGCCGATCCTTCACTAGCCAAAGAACCACAGAGAAAGTGTGGTGCCCGATTCCTTATGGGATCTTTATCAACTGCTTTGTGTGTTAGCTGACAAAAAAAGGACGATCAATCTAACAGAGTAACAGAAACAGAATGCTTTCTAAATGCAGTTTTAAATTAATCCAGGCTAGCACATTCTTTAAATATAAAAAGGCTTAAATGCATAAAAGTTGAAGCTGTTGCTTAACAAACCCCTCTTCAAGTCTTACAGTCAACAGTGTCACACACTAGCAGGAAGAAAGATGATCACCGGGTTTCTCCATACAAGATCCTTATCTTAAATCTGGTTTATTTTCTCTTTGGCACAAGTTCTATCCAGTGGCTAGAGGCAAACTTGGCTAAACCCTCGAAGGCCTCATATTTTACAAGCCAGTGCCATCACAAACATGACGAGAACAGAGTGCTAGACAGTAGATACTAATATCATACTTTGTATGGTAGAACAGTGGAGTTTCAATTATGTAACCGGTGGGAGGTGGGGATGGTGTAAACAATAATTAGTCAATGGAATTAGTCAAGGGATGAAGTCAGGGAGGCCTGATTTAGTGTTAGCTCTTTTGACGAACCACTCAACCAGGATCAAGTATATTAAAAGAAACAACGGATAGATTATGAATGACGGTCAGAAACATACATTGAAAGGGTAAATATATTTTGGAGTTAATTTATAGAATTTTGCCTAAAAACAGATAATCCTATCGCATGAAACAGACAATATATATTTGGCTATAATCTTTACACCGATAAATTGAGAATGATAAAAAAAAAACACTAAAACAAAAGCATACCTGAAAATATAACACAGCTCCGTCAGCACAGCAATATGCTACAAGCCCTATAATAGTAGATAATTAAAATCAAAAGGATGACCACATATTTTGCTTAAAATCTTAAGGATACTAACATATCACGTTTTATTCTATCAGATAGGATAGCAACAAAAGAGGTTACATTCCATGAGCAACATTATCGAGTCAGATAATGGGATTGCTTTAATCTTTTATTCAAAGTAAATAAGAAAATGTACCTAAAAACTTAAAAAGGCCCCTTCAAAAGAAGTGGTTACTGACAGATTTCTATAATAGAAATTCTAATTAGGCATTTTAAAGCCTTAATTTGAGAGTTAACATGCTTTTCAGCAATCTCTAGCATTAAAAGGTCATATTGAGCTCAGAAGTGCATGTTTAATCATGCTGTAAAAGAAATGCTGATAAAGAAGACAAATTAAGTCCACTTAGATCACTAATTTGGCAATCTTCCCAACCTTTTCCCTCTCCTACAACTACCTGACATCTCTACTTCCACAGCATTGATAACAAACCTAATTTTCCCCTCCTTGCAGGTCACAAGCTTCATCGCCATGGAGGAAGCCTATTGGCGGTGGAGAAATGAAGGAGAAGGTGAAGGGAGGAGGAGGGGGGAAATTTATCTTCAAAAGTACATCCAGTCAGTTGAGAGCACCTATGCTTGCCTTATATCTACATCTAGCAATCATGTTGTATAAACATGCCACATAACACACACCTGTTAGTCGTGACACATGAATGCTCCATATGGCATATGATGAACAATTGAAACTATGCAATCCTTGCTGCAGAGTTCCAGAAAAAGGCTCTCCCGTGACTGGCACATCATAGGCAGACCGCGATAAGCTTAACATCCTCAGATTTCCATCATCGTAGGTTACAAGGACACATCTTGACATACAAACATATAATGTCAATAAAACCAGAAAGAGAGGATAACTTGAGACCAACAAAGCAATAGTCCCATAATAATCTGGGCCAGCTAACATAAGCTGCCGAATAAAACCGTCTGTGTGAGTTAAGAAATGGGAAAAGGAAGAGTGTACAGAAATAAGTAGCAGTAGCTTCCATGAAATAAGCATATAAATGGTTACATCACTTCTGGGAATTAGGTAGCTGTTGGGAATTTTGACATGACATGTCATTTTTTTTCAAGGCTTTCAGTGGTTAACCATTAGATATTTTGTCTGAGAGCTATCATATTGAAAAAAAAAAAAAAAAAAGTGAAAAGTAACTCTATGGCAAACAACTTCCACGCCCATATGCTCCATAAATCTTTTAAGATGCTGTACGCACAGTTTTACTTACTAAATGATCGGAGTTCACAGATCATTAAAACTGATTTTTATACAATTTCTTTTTGTCAAAAATGTAGGTAGAAATCCAAAGCCTAAGCTGCTTTGAATTACTATCGCTTTCATGTTGAACAATGTCACTCTGGCTAACCACCAGGAGACCGGACAATAGTTCTGTGGCTCAACTGTGAATTTGAAGATCCTAACAAAAAAACAATTTTCGTGAAATGAAAATTCCATGCATCCATCCCAGATGGCCTCCAACATCTCATAAATGGCATCTGAATAACAAAAACTAACAAAACTCAATATTCGACCTGAAGTGGTGTGCATAAAGATTCCATCATACCTTGGATCAGGTACCCAGTCAAGACCATATATAAAACGTTGTGAAGGGTTTGCATCCCATAAAGGCCGGAATGGGTCACTGCAAATGCAGGAGATAGAGTTACTACACTGAGTGTTGATGATAAACACACTGACATTTTGCATTTTCCTTTTAGTCCCAACAGTTTTTAATCACACACTCCCATATCAATACCTCCAATGCCTTTTATATATTTACTATTCTAGCTATATTGTCTCGCTGGTAATTTGCTAGAATGTTATTTCATAGATGAAAGATGAAGTATAAGCTGCTTCATTACCGCAAGTCCCAAAACTTCACTCCTCGATGCCCAGCTATAACAATGACATTTGAGCTCTCAGAATCCCTGGAAAAAATAGATTCAACAAGTTTTAACTTTTAAGTAGGACATATCCAAAAAAAAAAAAGACAAGCTACTATTAGCGCCTCAAAAAGTGTACCAACATTTATTTTTGTTTGTTCTAAAACTAATTTGTCACTTCCAAATTTGCAAAAATTGCGCCATCTCACCATCAAACAAGAATGTGCGAAGTGACTTCAAGAGGTGCATGCAAGTAAGTCACATTAAGTACCAAAAGTATATGGCCGCCTTGCGGATCAAAGGGAGTACAAACATATTACACAGAACATCGTGTTTTTCAGGATCCGAGTATAACACAAGAAAGTGAAAGATCTCTACCACTTATCATTCCTGGACAAAAAAGTCACAAAGATGATGTACTCATTGCAAACATGACTAGATCCTCTTTGAACACAGTCAGGGCTGAAATCCCAGAATATTTCAGAGCACAATAAACAATATTGTTTTATCTCCCATCAGTATCCATAATGTCAAACTCCGTAAAAATAGAACTACAGACAGAACGACAATAATATCATTTTGACGGATATCTTTTTGGTTCATATGATAGTAATCACCATCTGTCTAGGATAGGGGAGCGTATTAGAGCAGCTCACTAAAATCATTTTTGCCTCATTAGTAGGTTTTTAATCAGTACTAATGGGTACAAAAATTAGAAAAATATAGCCTAACCAAACAATTGCTTTGGAACTCATCATATACATATCAAAGCTAATGTTATTTAGACAGTGGGACCTCACATACACAGAAAAGAAACATCAATAATGGAATTCATAGACCGCCATATTAAGAATATATAACCCCTGAACACATATAAGTGAGTCCAGCGTCAGGGCCTAAATTGATATGTTCTTGAATTTGCTTTAGTCAGAGAAATCAAAACTTTTCATGAGACAAATGATGAACTACATCAATCGATATATAAATCCTCTTCTTACCCGTCAAATGGTGCCCACATAAGGCCTCTAACAGGACCTGTCTCTGCACTAAAACAAAGCAATGGTCTGGCATCTGTAGAGAGCAATAGTATCATATGTCAACAATGCAGCATAACACGAAGTGAGCTTATGCAACATTATAAACATTGTTCTTATTTGGTACATTGAGAAGCATTCTTAGAATTTTAGGAACAAAAAGTTGTTATCTCAGGGCTATACAAATGGTTGGAGTGCACAACTTATTTAGTCATATAGGTTGCAAATCAAAGAGCAATTAAGTTCTAAAAATTTCTTTCAAACAGAATTTAAACACAATGTTCAATACCTTCGAATTGATCTTCTGTGGAGAACTTCCACACAGCAACCTGCATAAAATTTACGTGGAAATATTTTAATGAAGTACAATCTTACAAGAAACATTTTTAGGTAGCTTTTAGAACAGGAAGCGAGTCCTGTCAAATAAAATAATCAGGTAGCAACAGAGCCTGCTTCGTTAAAACCTATTATGTTCATCACTTTTAGTTCATGTTCAGGCCAGATATATTGAAAAGCGACTATAATGGTGAGGGAAAAAAAAAAAAAAATTGACGAGTTCTGAAAGGTTTCATTACAAACAGAGACTGTCAGACAGTGTTTACAATGCTCATAAAACTTCATAAGAAAATAAAAACCAGAAAGACTGAAACAAGTTTGCGCGTTGAACAGGTCCCTCAGAATGAGAAGCCCTTCTACTTTTTAAATCATCAAAGATATGATTGAGAAATTACCACTCCATCATGACATCCAGCTAACAGCAAATCATGAGGAGGAGAAGCTGACCATTCCACAGTGAGAGGAATACTGCAAAAGTAACAAAGGTGACAACCCACCTCAAATAAACCTTGAAAATATAGTAAACAGCATCGGGGAGTGACTACCCAGGATTAACAAAGTGTTAAGGCTCTGACCATGCCTCAATTTCCTCCCTTCCCCTTAATACAGCAAAGGCAACTCACAAGAATTACAGTAAACAGAGCACGACTATTAGATCCCTTGTAAATATAATTAAAGTTCCTCCACGATGGTCTACAATATGAAAGCTTCATAACTTTTCCCAGTTTCCAGTTCAGGGTTTTTTTTAATCTTAGAAGAGAGGATAAAAAGAGGGACACCAAGGGGGTGACACCCATGTTACAAAAATACAACAAGGGGGCACCCATCTCAAAAAAGACACCATAGAGGTGATGCCATAGAAAAACGAGAGATGAATAAGTTCTTACATACAATATCTACATCAATCTTGTTTAAAAATTTGCTGGCAGAGATGTAGCAGAAAGGAAATACATATCAAGCTTATTCGTTAGACACAGAAAATGTCATGAATCATGATGTATGGTTATAACCTCAAGAAAAGAAGATCCAAAAATATAGTATTAGAATAGAAAAAATGATCAATAACTACTGATATTCAATTAACACATGTTCTATTGACTAAAAATATAACTGCAGAAATAAAAACATTTTAACAGTATGAAAATCACAGCATACCTCATTCTATCACCATACTTCAACTTTGAGCATCTAAATACCGGCTCCAATTTTGCAAATCGAGGATCAGTATCCTTCCTCTGTCGATAAGCATAGATATGACTAACTACTTCAGGAGAAGGAACTTCCCACCTGCAAACATTACTAAAGAGATAAATACTCTACGAGAGATTCAATGATATGGGAAAGCAACCAGGACAGGTATTAATAACAAGTACACTATGGATTGATATGGTCAGAATGCAGGTGCGGTTCACTAACAAGAGAACCATGACAATGTGACCAACAAAACGCAAGCATGGGTCCCACAAAGATGGTGTTTCACTTCATTTGCTATTAAATGTACCCACTGACAAAACAGAATCTAACTTAGTTGCCAGGAAATGGGAAAATATCAGAGCAAATATATACTGACTGCGCCAGATGTTAAGTTTGTGATACTACAACCAATGAGTTATTTTATGTAACCAAAGCCAGGTGTTAGGACTGATATAAATCTCTTTGCTTTTCTGTAGCATGAGGGAGAAAGCTAGTTTTAGGTACTAAAATAAAGGGTTCAGCTTTTTAGGCTTACTGTTTCAGAGAGCGCACCGAAAAGTTTCATATAGTGATGTCCGTTGTTTGATAATAAATATACCGGGACAATGCTGGAGCTTAACCTCCCTTTTATACAGAACCGATAGAAATTTTGGCTATCAAAATACTATATTGTGGATTTGTGGGATGAAGACAGCCCCATCAAGCCATTAGAAACTCAGTGTCCAAACATGGTCCAATTTCTATCTAAAAAACAGCACCATATGAAACCATAACTCTAATGTGGAAAAACAAAGACCAAAAGAAAAGGGTGTCATCTCATAATAGGAAAATAATATAAGTAGATTCAAACTATAAGAAAAGACATAGGGACCTTACACTTCGATAGATCCAGTCCCTAAGACAACTGCAAGATAGCCCATTCTGTTCTTACTAACAAATTGACCTCCAGTAGGGCGCCATTTTACATCCCACGCAACTTTCCCATCATGACCCAGGCACAAGACAGCTCGAGGAAGAATATGGTTTTCTTTATCATCACCACAAGAACTCAAATCAACGAAACTACTACCTGCATCATGTCCTTGTGGTGTCATCCCATCATTTTCAAAGATATTTTCTTCAAGCCTTTCAGGCGACGATACCCTGCAATCATTTATTGATGATGCACTCTTGTTGAAGAGAGGATTCTTAAGATACTTTGACTTGCGTCTTGACTTTCTTTTTAAGGATGCAATTGATAAATCTAGGTCACTTTCAAGAACTTTTTTAGTTGGAATTCTTCGCCTTTTACCCGAAAAGGAAGTAGATGAGCTTGGCAATTCCCCTTCTGTGGGAGAATAATTTGTCACACTTTCTGGATAAGTCGACACAATATCTTGCCCTGACGACATTTCAGAATCAGGGATATCACCAATGTCATCCCCTGCTGTTTTGTTATTGGTAACAGCTTTGTGTTTGTTTCGCTTTTCTTTTATAGGAACAGGGTTACTCTGCAGGATTTCATCCACTGTATCTGGAAGCTGAACAGCAAGCGCTGGAATAAATTGGCTTTCCAGAGGTTCAACAGGAGCCTCATCCGATGTGCTCTGACTTGGCTTTCTTTTACGCCTCTTATATGTAATTGGATTCTTTTCTGTAACATTCATTATAGACGGCATATTGTAATGAACAGCACTTGAAATTATCGGGGAAGCATGAGGTGTGTTTGAAGCATCTTCAGGAAGCGGAACAAGAGCTTGAGCTAATTGGCTTTCTGGGTCCACTGCAGAGGTCGTATTTATTGGAACCTTTCTAGGCCTTCCTCTAGGTCTCACAGGCTTGTCGTCCACTTTTTTTGTGAGGGCAGATTTTTTATACTTCTGTTTTGCGCTCTTGACAGGAGTTTGCTGATCTTCATTTGTTGTGTAGTTTAAGAGACACCAGATTTGAACCATCCCTCGACCTTTAAGAGGAGCTCCAAGCTTGTGGTATGTGGAATCAGGGGGATGAGCAGCGACCGCAATAAACTGATACCCAATGTATTAGATTCAAATAAGCCATAGAACATAAACAGACAATACGAATTCGAATCAAACTACGAGAGTATCCATATTACATTTTTTAATGCACATGTACATCATGTCTCCATTCTATAACCTATAGTGCTTTCAAACACTTCCCTTTTACGATTACCCCTTTTCTCCCAAAGTGCTCCGCCCACAAAAAATTTCTTCATATTTGGCAAAGGTTTGGCACCAAATTCACCAAGTCATCCTGATGAAACATTTATAACTTCAAATAAAAAAAAATCTCAACTGAATCCCCTATCTACTAACAAGAATAGGAACAGTCTAATGTTTTCCTGCCTAAATGACCACTCCTATAATTGAGCCTTCTCTTTTATCATTTTACTTCAACACTCTAAGCTAAAATAGAACGTCAGAAGGCAATGTAAAGCAGGAAAATTTTGTGGGCTCCCATCACTAGAATACTTTCTACGAGTATAATATATATGGAATACTGTTTTGGACGTGGATGCATTTTTTTTGTCAGTGAATTGTTCCTCAGTAAAGTTGTGTTAGACAAAAGACAAATTTATTAAAAAGGGTATTATGTCCCATTTAATGAAAAGTTTTACTAAAGATATATGTGAAAAAAATTTAGCGCAAAGCCATCTTGCACTAGAATTTTAATTTGTAATGATTATCGTAGAAATCACTTATTAGACGACCTCATATTGACATAATGTGCCGTCATTCTATTTTGAACAAATCTTTACTTATCTCTTCACTAAAAAATGAATTCATCAAACTTCATAACAATAGTGTAAATTTTCAAAGGTGAGAACTGATATCTCATTAAATATAAAATAAAATATAAATAGTGTAAATGCCAACTTTTTGATACCCAATCTAAAATACCGTGCAGTAGCACGAGATACACACTAGTTTAAAGTTTAAACACTAATTAATTAATTTATCTCTCTAATACCTAAGCTAATTGAGGTTACCACTCACTACTATCCTCCTTCCCAACCATTCAACTTCCGCGCAACCCATCTCTGACTTTCGCCCCACCCCGCCCAACCAGATAAAAGTTTGAAACATCGAATATTCGTCATTTTCGTGATGAATTTATCCTTTTAGTCCATTACGTTTGATTGAAAATTAAGAACCACTTACCTATTATTCTGATATTTTGACCATCTCTTAGAACACTTCGAAAAACATCAGTTTGAGTTCAAGTAACAAAACATTCCACGCAAAATTTTATAAAATAACAAATCAAAAACTGGAGAAGAATTCAGAAATTGCTTTATCAAATGTCATGAAGATACCTCATATTTTGTATCATATTCTGTTTCTTGTTCTGCCCTTGGACACCAATCCAATGCCCAAACAAGTCCACCAGTATATAGAATAAAATCTTTCCTGTGATAAGTTCAACATCACGGACAACTTTAGTAACTATTACAAGGTAACAGAATGTTACAGGTGAGAATAAAAAACCATTAGTCGTGAAGAGTAAGGAAGTATAAAATAAAATTCAGATCACTCTAATATCAACCACTTCATAGATACAACCACCACCACGCAGCAGAATCTACACAAGAAATTCCAACTCTATGCAGCTTAACCCATCACATGCTAGAGCTAGTTAAGATGCCCAGGTCTCCCAGTTAAACATTGCCGAGATACCGCAGTTCAAAGTGAAGGTAAATTTGTAAGGTTTGAAAATAAAACTGAAGAGTTTTTTTGTTTTTTTTTTAAACGTGAGCAGACAGACAAAAATCAATACATGGCAATAAGGGTTTCAGGAAAGTTCAAGTGTCCAACAACAAAAGAAAAGAAAAAGAGTATATTTATAAGAATGCCAGGGACATCCACAAGAAAAACAAGAATGACTGCTTTGAGCAGCTTAATAAGAATGAATACCATAAACATGATGGATGTATAAGATAATAGACGTGAAATAAGTAAGATTTATAAGTTATAAAACCTCTGATACCACTATAATTCTTAATTCATTCTTAATTCATTATTAAAACTAGTATGTTGGTTGGAAGAAATATCCATCTTCTGATATGACCACAAATATGATCTCCAAGCCCCCAGGATTATACCAAGTCACTACTAGAATGAAATATTGAGCCAATGTTGAAAGTATCACATATACGCAGCAGTTGAAATAAAGCACACCAATTAACAAATCCCACCAACTAACCAGAAAAGTACGAGTAATTTATACAAGCCTACATGTACAGCATACCTAGACTGAGCAGAAATCAGCGAATTAGCCCCTTGGTCTGCCTGAAACACAGAAACATGGATTTTATGAACAGGAATACCATAAATATTACGAGTCTAGGGTACTCTGGTACATAGAAGATATCCATATACTATCTGAAAATTCAACGCTGACGAGTAAGTTTGGAACAAAAATTACCTCCATATTGCATTTTGGCACCTCAACAGCTGAGAACTGAGATAAGGTTATCTCATTTTGAGCTGCTGTATCACTAGAGCATCCAGTTTCAGGTGCAAAGCGTATAACTCTTGGTTCATATTTAAAATATCTCCATTCTCTGCAGATACAAATGTAAATCCATGAGAGAAATTACACCAATAGCCAAAACAGGTTGGAGTAGAAGAAAACGATAACAGACTTTGATGACGCCAACTTGAATATTCCGGCTATTTTCATCAATAACTAGGATAATATCCCACGAGAAGTTAAAAATAGAAATTTTTAGTCAGAAAAACAACGCCATAGGAGAAGATACTTGTTACATGATTGGGGAAAGGGAAGAGCTGACATCAACCATGTAATTATACATGAAGATAGTGAAACAAAAAAAAAAAATCTAGAGTAGCTTAGCTCTGTGCCTCTGTTCGTAAACAGGATTTTTTTTTTTTTTTCATGAAGTAGCTTAGCTTGAGACAGGATTACAAATGGCCAATTTCGACAAAATTGGTTATACGAGCGTGCATTGTTACAACGTTTTGCAAACCAAAATTCACCACAAAGCAACATACAACAAAGATTATCAGAAAATTCCTTCAAAAAAAAAAACAAAGATTCAGAAAACCCATGAGCAAATGGTCTGTTTTCTGTCAGCCGTTAACGGGTTAGCATCACAACAGCAAAAGCCTGAACAAAAGAGAATGAACCGAGTATTTGGGAACCGAGACAGGGAGAAAATGATTTCTTAAACTCCAAAATCCTTAGATTCCTTATCATTCTCGAAAATTACTTCCACGCACAAGAAATTCTCAAAGAAAGCTCGCTCAATCAGTTCTCACAATCCACTGGACAAGTCTAATCTTAAGCAGTGGACCTCAGCCTTGTACGGCAGAGCTCAATTTCCCTCAAAATCATCAAAATTTCACAACACAGCAAAAACCAAGCATGAAGGTGGCGGTTTTATGGATTAATCACAGTTTTTACACCTTAAATTGCAGTAATAAGCTCGTAACACCCACAATTCCCAATTTCCCAAATTCTCATCTAACGTGAATGTTTTCCACTGTTGAGCGAGACGATAATGCATAGGTCCATCAGAAAATACGAATTGCAAAAAAGTATGAAGCTATCAAGAATTGAACTGAAACCTCAAGGACATTAAAATTGTAACTTGTCATACCATGCTAATGAGCACGTGTTAGTAATAATAATAATAATAATAATAATAATAATAATAATAATAATAAGTTGGGAAAATGTAATTAGCATGATATGGAAGACATTACCTAAGGAAATTGATTGAAGAAGCAATGCGCTCAATTTCAGCGTCATCCATAAGTAGGAGTTGATTGAATGATAGTAAGAGGAGAGGGATTATTTGATTGATTCAAGTTTTTGGGTATGTGGGGTTTCGAACCTAAAACCCAATGAAATTAGTAGATTTGACTCCCGGCGGGGAAGCAAATCAGGCCGATATTCGATAATGTTGGTGTAGAGTATGCTTATCAGTTTTTTGACTATCAAGTTAAGTTCAATTAAATTAGCACAGATTATAGAAAATTATATTGGTTAATAAAAAATTATATTGGTTAACCTGGTTAGTAGTGATGTGCATTGGGCATTAGACCTGGCAAAACTGATCTCTGATCCGATCCGAACTCGACCCCGACACTTCAAACTCAAATCCCGAATATCACTCGAACCCGAAAAGACCCCACCCCCTCTAATTCGAACTTTTATTATTATAAACTGATTATTATCCACAAGTTACTTGATATTAGTTGATCCGAAAATGACCCGCCCCGAAGTCGAAATGACCCGACCCAAAATTGGCCGACCCATTTGTCAGGTTTAACTGTTGGAGTTGGTGTTCTCCACAATAGTGCATTTACGAATAAATTTCATTAAGGAATATACGATAATTAGTATATTTGATACTCCACATCAGTTGATTAACGTAAATCGATAACGGTCAGCGACTAGAGTTAGACGTTATTGTCGTATGACGGTGGTGATCAACTAATCCCTTTCGGTCACACCTATAGGATGAAGCCCAAATAGATAATTAATTGTATTTGATACAGATTAATTAATCCCTT
>JAOWBH010184723.1:0-28444 GCA_028566215.1 Silene coronaria
GTATTTTACTGCTTTGTATGCGAATTCATTGATTTTGTGCAGCTTGCGAGGGAAACAGATATATAAGGTGCCTGCAGAGATTGTTGGCAGTGAGGAACACATCCTTGCGATATGTGATGCTACTTGGCTCCACACTCAGGGCAAGGTTGTTTATTTTTTGCTTCTTTACTGAGCGTACCTGTAAATGCTCTCAATTCACTGTTAAAAATATGAAGTGTTACAACTATTTTTTTGTTGCGATCATGATATGGACTGCCTGGGTGATCTTCGTTAATATTCTGTCTCTACATGACCAGGTATTTGAGCAAGCAAATGCGGTGGTCCTACGTTTTGATTCTGATGAGTCGTTGACCATTTGGTCCAGCCGCCTTCGAAGCGCTATATATCGTGCATCGGTATGTGCACTTTTCATTTCGTAAGACCAAGTGTATTCTAACTTTTTTTAGTTTCCAGATCTACGGCATTGATAATCTGTTTATAAGTATATTTTATATTGTGGCGGCACTAATATAGTTGGGTTTCCACATTAAGATAGAAAGTCTGTACCACCTCTACTATTTGTATCTTTAAGTTTAAAGTAATTGTGGAATACTATGTCTGGAATCATATCATATTTTGATATTGTGTACGCTCATGAATGTATCAATTATGGAGTGAAACCTTAAGTTTTGTTGACAAAATGATTTTGTTTGACAAGACACATGGGGCCGAGGGAGTATTTTAATAATTTTTGTGGGTAGGGACTAGGGATAGCCGGATAGGGAGACTTGGGCAATCAATTGGGGTTGGAGGTGGGTAGCGCTATGCTTAAGTGTAAGTCTACTATATCCTGGCTTTCAAAGATTTTTTTTGGTGTAGACCATCCGGTTTAGTCGGATTCGTGCCGGGTAGGACCACTAGGGCGGTAAAGCTCTTCCTCATGAGTTTTAACACTACTGCATTCCCAGGGCTCGAACACGAGACCTCTGGTTAACATGACAACATCGGGAGATTGTGGCTTTCAAAGATTTTGTTACTACATATTTATATTTTAGTGACTTCACCCTTTATTTGTTGGGACTGTACTTTCGTATTGCTTTAAAGTTACTTTGTCATTTGAATGACTCCTATCTGTGTCATATTCTGGTTTCTTACATGGTAGGCTTCAGCTCCTATCACTACATTGTCTGAATCCTCATCGGATGGGGAAGACTCTGAATCAATGATTCCTGAGCTAGACCGTGCTATCAATGCTGTGAATGCAGAGAAAATTTTCATAACGGGTGTGTTGGATGAGTTAAAAGTCTCCTTCGATTATAACCAGCAGGTGAGCTCCATTAAATTTCCTTGCTTAGACATCTATGACTTTGCGAGTACAGCAACTTACCTTCGTTCCCATGATACCTATACTAGTATGACAAGAGTTTCATGAAGATGCTGCTATCTGAAGAGAAGCGTTTATTTGAATTTCGGGCTACAGGTGGTCTGGTATGTAGACTATCCTGATGGACTTGTCCTCTCTATGAATTAGTTGCCCATAGTTTTCAGAACGGTAGCTCTTTGGAACAGGTGGAGATTGCTATAAAGGAAAATGATATGTTTATAGGAACACTCTTGAAATCCTTAGAGATTGAAGATCTGGTGTGTGAAACAAAATCAGAACGTCACTATATGGCAAGATCCTTTATACGGGGCCCAGATGTTACTTCCGTTTCTGAAGATATGCTAAGCCCAAGTTGCAGTGGTTACGACATTTCAACTGATGGTGACGAAAATTTCTATGAGGCTTCAGAGAACTTACCAGAGACGGACTCTCCAACTCAGTCTTCTGGAATATTGTCACCTGAAATGTCTGCATTTAGGCCTCCTGGCTTCAACAAGGTGCCTGGTCTTCTACCTGATCCATCTTTTCAGTCCACAGAAGAGACAACCGGCCATATTGATGAGTTAAACAGCTTTATTAAGGCTCAAATTGTTATCTTTGACCAAAATTCTCCTTTCTACAACAGAACAGATAAGATGGTGAGTTGGTCATTATCTTTGTCAATTCATTCTGATCTGATTCTTGATCTCTAAATATTTGTTCATGGACTACAGGTGGTGGTGACCCTTGCCACCTTATCATTTTTCTGTCGCAGGCCTACAGTGGCTGCCATCATGGACTTTATGAATGGTATTAACTTTGAGGCTGAGAGCTGTGAATCGCTTAGTGATAGCTCGTCAGTGGCCACTCAACAGATTGAAATCTCTGGTGAAGATGTTGATCACCCTCAATTATTAACGGCTGACCAGCCTGCAGTGACAGGTCTACTTGGGAAAGGGAAATCCAGGATTATTTTCTGTTTGATTCTGAAAATGGCACGTGCCCAGATAGTCCTTATGAAAGATGATGAAACTAGACTTGCTACCTTATCGCAGGATAATTTGCTTACTGATATTAAGGTTCTCTCTCTTACCTTGGTATACTGTTTGCTATGTGAGTTGCATCTGGTTGAGAACTTCGGGTTTGCTGATCCGATGTCCTTTTTCAGGTGTTCCCTTCATCTTTCAGTATTAAAGCTGCCATTGGTAATCTAAGGATAAGTGACGACAGTCTTCCTCATCATCATATGTATTTCTGGGCTTGTGATATGAGAAATCCAGGTGGTAGTTCGTTTGTTGAGGTACTCTTTCTTGATTTACTGTTATTTTATTTATATTCTCACATAATCCCTCCTATTCATAGTGTTCTTCCCACTTTCCTTAATAGGGGATTTTATGGTGCTCTTCCCACTTTCCCCTTTTAGAGTTACATACTTCCATTTCTTGACTTTTCAATACTCGTTTCCATTTACAAGGTGCATATCAATTGTAACTATTTTTCTTAAGAGTTGTACACAAACAATATGGGAAGAACACACAGGATAGGAGGGAGTATGCTGTTTGCGCAGACAATAATTTAATATATCGAAGGATGACAATCTTCCGCCTCCTTCACTCCACTTTTCGCTCTATCTTCCCCCCCTCCCCCACCTCGATTATCACATTAACCTATCCCACTGTTCCTTTCCTCTAATCCAGATTGTGAACCACCTTTTTCATTTCTCACTCCCATCTCCATAGGCAATGGGATGGTGGGAGTGGATCTGGTCGCATGCGGCTATATTTCAGGCTCTCCTTCCTTGCAATCTGTTGATGGACCCATATGGTGATCTGTCAAGCAGAGAGGAGGAAGAAGGGACTTGTTTGGGTGTTGACAACATGGATGGGGTCAGGGACTCAGGGGTGACTAGAGTGGGGCTGATGTGGGCCACAAGAGAGAAGCTTGACAAAATGGATAATATTGGGGTAGAGGGGTGATGTAAGGCTATGAAGTTGGAATTTTACGTGAGCTTTAGGTTGGGATTGATGTGAGTAGTCAGGAGGTTGATGCAATAGTGGGTTTAGAGGAGTAGGCTGACATAGGGGAGGTCGCTGATGATTTTACCATAGATTTGCACGGATGATTTAAGTTAAACACATATCTGTTTCACTTCTATTTGTGTATCCAATGTATTTCTTTTAATCTTCTAATACATGCCTAAACTTTGTGAACCTTTTAGTGTACAGACAAGAGTTCCTAATTGATTCAAGACTGTATTGATTTATTATGTAGAACTGTAAAAGCAAACTATTCTTGTACTCTTATTGATGGCTGCATGTTGGATGAGCTGTATGCAGTCTGATAGTTAACTTCGCATGAGTGCTATGAACGCTCTTAAATTAGTAGCAGTTGATGATTTAGACCTTTATGTGTTCTTACTGGCCTACTGTGTCCATTTGCAAAGGAGCCAAATGCTCATTTTTCTTCGTCCTATGGAATTCAATGGAGTAAAGCAATATGTCCCATTAAATTTTTTGCGTTGTATTTTACAGTAGCGATCTGTCGATGCAAATCCTGATGCAATTTTTATTATTGATCATCTGGAAACATCCTCGTTATTTTCTGCAGAAGGGAATCCGAATTCCCTTACTTCGACATAGATCGTAGCGCCTTAAAGGCAATGGGTCAACGTTTTAATATGTCCATATGCTGTGTTCCACTGGTGTGTTCTGTGTTGTCTTCATATATTCGCTCTTGCTTTTGTCTTTGTTTTACAACATTTGCATGTGTGCAGATGTGTTTCACTTCATACAACCCAGTTGACGATGACTATGAAGGTTTTGAATACAGTGTAGGCGGACAATTTTCAGAAGTAAGGGTTGTTTTCTTGAACCGGTTTATCCAGGAGGTAATGAACGTAGCTTATCACTTACCAGTCCACCAATTTAATCACTTGTTGTACCACTCTTTCCCTCTTCAAAGTGTTCTTTTTCTAAATTTATCAATATTTTATAGGTTGTTAGCTATTTCATGGGTCTTTCTCCCAGCACTTCAAATAGCGTTGTGAGAGTAAGAGACCAGGTTACTGATTCTGAAAAGTTGTTCTCGACAAGTGAAATTGAGGGTTCACCTGCTGTGAAGCTAGATCTTTCACTTACAAAGCCAATAATCATAATGCCTCGAAGAACAGACAGTCTAGAGTATGCTATATTCTATTCCATGACATTTTCCCTGTTTGAATCGGCTATTTTGCTTGCTGTAGTGAATTGTTGATACATCTATAGCTAACCACTCTTACATTGCAGTTACCTGGAACTTGATGTTGTACACATAACTGTCCGGAACACCTTCCATTGGTTTCATGGAACTAAACATGAAGTGAATGCTGTTCACATGGAAATAATGACTGTGATGGTCAGTTGTCTTGACCTTTTCTTATAAATGACATATAAAAGCTATATATTTTTTTGGTTTAGCTGAATTTATCTGTTTTTGTTCAAATGAGGAAGTGACTGCACCGACTGTCTTCCTATTTTATTTTTTCTTAATCTAAAACTATTGCGTGAGTCTGATGCTGCTGAAGATTGCAATCACTCTTCTGGTGCTTAAATTATACAAAATACATCAATTTGTTTGTCAATGTGACATGTGGTGGTACTTTGAGTATCATTATGGGATGCAACATGGAATCCTTTGAGGTGGCTTTCATGCAGATAGTCCTGAAATATGCAAGCAATGAGTAAAACTCAACTTTTGACATGTAGGTTGATGACATCAACTTGAACATTGGAACTGGAAAAGTATTGGGTGATACCATAATTCAGGAAGTCAATGGGTTATCTATTGTTATACGACGCTGTCTCCGAGACCTGTTACATCAAACTCCAAGCACAGAAGCTACTATAGAGGTGATTATGTATATTAACCTATATTTTCTTGAAGAAGTTTCTGTATTTAGAAACTATTGGGTCTTCATTTTCTTGAAAATGTTCCCCCGTAAGGTGCTTCCTTTCTAATTTTCTGCTTATTAACAGATGGATGTAATGAAAGCCGCTTTGTCTAACAGAGAATACCAAATAATCACGGAGTGTGCACTCTCTAATATATCAGAGACTCCAAATATTGTGCCTCCTTTACAATGGAAAAAAACAATGCCGTCTGCAGAGATGGTAGAACCTGTTGCTATCTCTGATTTAACGGCTCATGAAGTTGAATCTATTTCAAAAGAAGTGTGGATCAATATGAAGGTCAATGTTGCTATTAAGTTGGTGGAATTGAGCTTGCATTCAGGTGCAGCGAGAGATTCACCACTGGGAACTGTAAAGGTAGATACATTGTTTTATGTCTTTGATAAAATCATTGTTCATGTACTTTAATTTTGTAAATAAGTCTTCAATAAAAAAACCCCAGGTGAGATAATATTACTACCGTACATCGAAGGGACCTAGGAATATATTTGAATAAATAAAAATGGCTCACTAACCTGCATACATTTCCACGTCTCTCTCTCTCTCTCTCTCTCTTTTGTGAAGTGGTACAGTGGTGGTCAATCCATGCATTTCGCAGTTCCTTTTTTTCTAAGTTTGTAGGATAAGTGGGAGCATGACATAAAGAAAGCACTGAAAGAAGTTGCAGGAGAAGCTAAGGGAAATATGCCATCAAGTAAGGACACGTCTTGGTGAAATGATAAGACCAAATGTTAATGTTCTGAAGGTTTGGGGAAAGGTAGGAAGTATGAGAACTGTTCGAAGTACTATAAGGCTAGAAGAGAAGCGAGAAATAAAATGTGTGATGCGACGATAAAGGTCAATTAAGAATTGTATGTAAAGGGAAAAAGAAATCGATGGAGGAAAACAAGATATTGTGAAAGTTAATTGTATGAAGGATGTTGTTCGCAAGATTTTGGATCAAGATAATGAGAAAAAAGATGGATAAAGATCATACTTTGATAGTTTGATATCGTATTAAATGGCTATCAAGAGAACGGGAAATTAGGGATGTAAACATACAAGATACAACTATGGTTAGTTGAGAATTTATAGGCAGAATGCATACGAATGAAGTTAAAATCGCATCAAGGAAGATGGGGTGCCAGAAAGCAAAGGACCACTTATTGAAGTTTGTAGGTGTTTGGGGAGAGAGGAATCGAATGTTAACAATTCTTTCCACCAAGATTAGGAGAAGCAACAAGATAGTGTGGGTGTGGAGGAGAAGTACCCTTGTCCCTTTGTATAAGAACAAAGGCAGTGTTCAAGATTGTATAAGCAACAAGATGATTTGGCCATTTGAGACAGACCAATTGCTATCCTAACTAGGACACTTGAAAATTGGGGAACAAATCAAATTGCAAGGGATAGATGAAGACCCTAGAAAACACGCATTAAGGTAAAATAATACGAGGTTTCTTGGGATTAAAGAATAGATAGTGATGGAGAGGACAATGGGGGAGGAAAAGAATTTGTGTGAATGATGGATTTTGATTCTTACTCTTTTTACTATAGTTAATTAATTAAAATTATTTTTCCATATTTTTTTTTTGATTTATTTGTTTTCTTTCAAGTCTTTTCGAACCTTGTCACTTCAATTTCTTTTGTGTTATCATCCTCATCATATGAATGACTTCTTCTTTTGAGTGTATTTGATTCATTGATTGTTGTTGTTTTGGTTGATTAATTGTTGTTGTCGTCCTAATAATAGGAAAAAAAATTCGTTCTATGGCTTTCATAGCTTTGTGTTTAAATACTTTCTATGTTTCACTTTCCACTTTCCACTTTCCACTTCTCTTTTTTATCCTCCTTTTTATTTTATGTAGGCAATGATTCATGGACTGTTTCAAGGATGATTCATGTCAGCCAACCCCAAATCATTTTGGGATTAAGACTTTGTTGTAGTAGTTAATTAGGTGTCACCCTTTAAATATTGAATATAATCTGTCCTAACTCCTAACCATGATTAAATAACTTCAGTTGACTTTGTGCTATGTTAATTTATGCTTTTTGAAGCTTTTATTATGTAAGCTTAATTTTAGTGTTCTGACTTCTGAGTAGTTTCCTAACCTGGGACCCAAAGCCAAATGTGTGAAAATTGATGAATGACGGACTTTGTAGTTTGGCACAAATACAGGAGTACTGCATCGTTTTGCTTGCTACTCTGCTCTACAACTGCCAACGTGCGCGGTTAGAAATCTCCTTGGGATCGAAATCAGGTCTTCATGGACAGCTGTAGTGTTATAGCGTCATGAAGCTTGAATATGAAATCAACACTACAGGGAACATGTACAATTGTCTAGACTCTTCTTGAGCGCATTCGACAAACTTATTAGCATGCAGACATATAGTATTCTGCCAGATTTTTATTTCTTTGGGTTTATCTATTTTGTACTTTATGGTCAAGCATGTGAAGTTAGTTCATAAACATTAGCTCGTGGACTACTACATGTATCAATGAATCAAGAAAACACAAGGAACCAGGATACAACATCCTCATAATAGAGCTTATTACAAGCTGTAAAACCGTGACAAACATTTCTATAGAAGCCCCTCATTTCTGTTGCTTATAAAGCGGTGAACTAAAGGCCTTTAGGGTTCTGTTTGATCTTCAATGATATTATGCTGATACAATTTGATAGCTTTTGCTGTGATTATTTTGAAGTGCGGTGATCTAGAGAAAAGTTCGGCGATATAGAGAATAATTCACTGTTTGAAAAATGAACATCGTGTATCCAAACATAGTGATTGGAACGGTGTCATTTTTTTTTTTTTTTTTTTTTTTGCGTAAGTTTGGATAAGGTGCTCTTTCTAATTGGATATTTTGTTGTTTACATTTCAAGCTTACTTCCTCTAAATCATTTTTTTCTTAAATGAACAAGCATGTAATATTTATGTGTACAATTTGTTAACTTTAATTGTTGGCAGGTTAACAATGCATGGCTTCTCTACAAGTCTACCACTGACGGCGAAGGTTCAGTATCTGTTACTCTTCAAAGTTTCAATGTTCTCGATGATCGTGAGGGCACAAACGAACGGTATAGACTTGCTATAGGACAGCCAGAGAACATTGAATATAGTTCTTTAAGCTTCAAGAACAGTGAGGCTGGGGAGATTTCAAATTCTAAAGTTTCTACTGTTCTCGAGAGTGCTGCAGTAGCTACGATGCTTATTTTTGATGCAACCTTGAGTGAGCAGTCATCTTCTGTTTGTTTGTGCGTACAAAGACCTCAGTTGCTTGTTGCTCTTGATTTCCTCTTGGCTGCTGCAGAATTTTTTGTCCCAGCAGTTCGTGATGTACTTTCTAGTGAAGAGACTGACGTCTCAATGGATTTAGTTGATGCAATTATCTTGAGTGACTCCACTTTTATCCAACCTTTGGCTGAATTTTCACTCTCTCCTCAGAGACCATTGATCGTGGATAATGAAGATTTTGATCATTATGTATATGATGGGAATGGTGGTACATTACTGCTGAAAGATAGACAGGGTTCCAACATTTCTTCCCCTTGTAAGGAAGGTACAATCTTTGTGGGACACGGAAAGAAGTTGGTATTCAGAAATGTGGTTATCAAGGTGCTGGTCACTATTTACATTCTGCATATATATCATATTCGTGGTTTCAATTTCAAATATAGTAGTTAATTGAACAATATGAATGTGATGCAGGATGGGCAGTTTTTGGACTCCTGTATAGTATTGGGAACAAATAGTAGCTACTCGGTTTCCATGGAAGATCATGTCGTTTTGGAGACTGGAGATGAAGAATCTTTAGAAGATTCATCTGGGAGTCATGACGTCATAGAACCTAAATCTGCGCAAAGTACTAAGCCTTCAGAATATGTCATTGAGTTACAGGTGATGTTTAATTCCGGTATATAGTTCATTGACAGATAGATCTTCCTAATTCTGCCTACCTGATGGTGGCCTGACTGGTGCAGTGTTTATTAATGCGCTAATAGATAGATTTTGTTGTTACGAGAATGAGTATAGAAGTCTATGAGAACTATTTGTTTCTTTGTGTGATAAAAAATACTCCCTCCTAGTCTAAGTGTTGGTTCCCTTTCTTTTGGGCACCAAAATTAAAGAAATGAATTAGGACCACACAATACACCCTACCCCACATGGAATTGAATTTGGACCACACACAACTTACCAAAAAAGGAAAGGGGACCCAACACCCGACTAGCATGGAAATGGAAAGAGGAACCAACACTTAGACTAGGATGGAGTATTAAAATTATTTGTATTTTTTACAATGCTGCCAAGACATACTTAGAATATGCCGCCAAGACATACTTGGAATATCCGTGCTTTCATTTTTTGGTTACCATAACATCAAGTTGTTGTCTTCTAGATGTCTGCATTTTGTTCCTTCTGATGGTAATTTAACTTGCAGGTTATTAGCCCAGAGCTTACTTTTTACAGCACATCTAAGGATGCAGGAGAATCTATTAGTCTTTCGAACAAACTGTTGCATGCTCAGTTGGATGCATTTTGCAGGTTAGAATTTCTCCTACATGTTGTCATAAATCAGGTAGACAGTGACAAAACTATTTTGGGGTAGCCAGTTTTGATTATAATTTCTTTTTTTGATCTGTCGACATCTCATCTTTGCCATCCAATTATGCATCAATGGCGTTTGGGAAATTTGTGTGAACCTGTTGTCTGCTGAGCTTATTACGTGTTCTCAGAGGAGTCCCTAATTCTCCGACACTTCGTTAGTATTTTTTATTCTGGTTTCAGGATAGTTATGAAGGGTGAAACTATTGAAATGACTGCAAATGCGCTGGGATTGACAATGGAGAGCAATGGCATCAGAGTTTTGGAGCCATTTGATACCTCGATCAAGTTTTCAAAAGTTGCTGGGAAGACAAATATACATCTCTCTGCTTCTGACATTTTGATGAATTTCTCGTTTAGTATTCTACGTCTATTTTTGGCTGTTGAAGAAGAGTTGCTATCCTTCTTAAGAATGACATCAAGAAAAATGACCATTAGTTGCTCTGAGTTTGACAAAGTAGCTGTGATGGAATGTAAGTTTAGATAATTTTGTACATGTTGTCACTTATAGGAGCTTAGCAACTTTTTGACTAGTGCCCCTTATTATGTTGATTTAGCAGGTCCGGACATTGATCAAGTATATGCATTTTGGAGACCTCGGGCCCCCCCTGGCTTTTCTGTTCTTGGTGACTATTTGACTCCAATGTAAATCCCACCTGTTTAATATTTCCCTGCATTAGTATGTAACAATCTTTTTCAGATTGTCTCTCTTCTGTTTATATACCGACCAATCTGTTGACAATTCTACTTCTGTATCACAGTGACAAACCACCTACCAAAGCTGTTCTAGCTGTAAACAAGAATCTTGTAAAAATCAGGAGACCTGAGTCTTTCAAGTTAATATGGCCACCCATCACATCTGGTACACCTGATGTCATTTGTGACACAGATGACATCAAAAGACGTCCCCATGTTGCCGCTAAGGGAAATTTTTGCTGTTCTATTTGGTATCCTGTGCCTCCAAAAGGATATATCTCCATGGGCTGTGTGGTTTCTTCTGGCATAGCCCCACCCCCTCCTTCAGCAACATTCTGCATCTTGGCGTCTTTAGCTTCATCTTGTTCCTTGAGAGACTGCATTATTATTGGTGAAAGCAATGAGTATGTAAATATTAACTCCTTGTTGGTTTTAGTAATTTCTTCAGTACAACCTTTGTGCTCCGTTCTGCTTCCGACCATAATTGACTGTTTAAAGTTTTCAACCTTTACAGTTGCCTATCATTAAGTCCCGCTTGCACATTTAATGTTTACAATCCGATGATAATGTGCGAGTGTAACTAAATGTTATATATGGATTAATGATGGATAAGTTGGTCATTTTTAGATTTTCTCGAATGATCATCTTAATAATTGTGCACGTTAACCAAATGTTATTTATGTCTGGAGGGGTTCTTTTGCTTTGCAATTGGCTTTATCCATTATTTGGTTCTGTGAGTTTCAGATCTTCAATGGGTTTGCCCTTCTGGCGTGTGGATAATTGCGTTGGGACGTTCTTGGCCACAGATCCCGATTCAGGCAATTTAAGTGGTGGAGCATATGATTTGCGTCATATTCTTTTTGGGGCCTCCGAGTTATCGCAAGAAGTTTCCGGTAATACTTCCACTCATGCTTTAACAAGTCATGAGGCCCATCCTCCGCAGTTGCCGTCTCTAAACTCTGGCCGGCGTTTCGAGGCAGTAGCCAGCTTCTCTCTGGTGTGGTGGAATCAAGGTTCAAGCTCTAGAAAGAAACTGTCAATATGGCGTCCTCAAGTACCTCCAGGGATGGTATACTTTGGTGATATTGCTGTTAAAGGGTATGTCATTGCTTGTGTGTTCCCCTCGATAGGTTTGTCACTAAATTGTCTTTCTTTCCCCTTTGCCAATCTAGGTTTTAGTGAATTGCAAATCGATTTAAGTGTATTGACTGTGTTCTATTGTGATGCTGACCTAAAATCTACTTTACAAGAGTCACTCTTATATATTATGAGCGTATGGCGTAATACATGTATATTTAGAGGTGGCAATCGGGTCAGTCGGTTCGGGTCGTTTGGGTCGGGTTTGGGTCATCATCGGGTCGGGTCAATTCGGGTCGAGTGCTGTATCGAGTTCGGGTCGGGTCATTATCGGGTCCGGTTACATTATCGCATTAATTCAACTTTTGACCACTAAATTTAGTTTTTAACCATTATTTGGTTTAATTACTTCATTATCAAGTCAAACATATTAATCTAAACACAATCACTTTCATTTTGATCAATATTAAGCTTAATATCTGTCGGGTCATCAATTTAATCGGGTCAACATCGGGTTGGGTCGAGTCTGATTCAGGTTCGGGTCACTGATTATCGGGTCGGGTTGGGTTATGGGTTGTCATCGTGTCGTAAAATTTTCGGGTCCTGTCAGGTCGGGTTTGCTCGGGTTCAGATCGGGTCAGACTTGCCTGTATTCACAATGAATTTGGCAACTTTGTTTCTAATGGAGCCAAAAACGCTCTATTAATGTGATGCAAAACAAAAAAAAAATGACTGCATTTTTGTGAAGTAGTAGTTGGTGGATGCAATACTTGATGCAACTTTCTCTATGGAGTAATATGGAAATAATCTTTCTGTGCTTCAAACACAAGGATAGGGCTGTGTACATCCGACCTTTTGTTGCTAAAGGCTGGAGCTTTTGAGACACGGAGTTAATGTTAATGGTGGGTTTGGCTGCAGGTATGAACCTCCAAATTCCTGTATTGTTGCTGAAGATCTTGGTGATGAGGTATTGAAAGAACCTTTAGACTTTAAAATGGTTGGGAAGATCAAGAAACAAAGGGGAGCTGAATCTATTTCATTGTGGTTGCCCCAAGCTCCTCCAAGCTATGTTTCTTTGGGCTGCATTGCGTGCAAAGGTGCTCCGAAAGTACAAGATTTCAGTATGTTACGTTGCATACGAAGTGACATGGTTACTGGGGATCAATTTTCTGAAGAAAGTGTGTGGGATACCTCTGATGCTGGGCACAATTCAGAATCATTCAGCATATGGACAGTAGGTGGTGATCTGGGCACCTTTGTGGTGCGGAGTGGTTACAAAAAACCCCCCAAAAGATTTGCATTGCAGCTTGCTCATAGAAGTGCGACAGATGGTCCTGAAGATACAATTATTGATGCAGAAATTAGGACATTTTCTGCTGCATGCTTTGATGACTTTGGTGGCTTAGTAAGTTCATATACAGGCCTAAAATACTTATTGATGTCCCTTAATCTGTCTATTTTTGTCAGAGCTATATTATGCCATTCTTCTTGTTCAAGTGTGAAAAGTTCTTTCCCTTGTGTTTTTTTTGGAATTTTGCAGATGGTTCCATTATTTAATGTTTCCTTAAGTGGAATTGGGTTTAATTTACAAGGAAGGCCTGACTATTTAAATTCCAGTGTCAACTTCTCTCTTGTGGCTAGCTCATATAACGACAAATATGAGTCATGGGAGCCTGTCGTGGAGGCAGTTGATGGATTCTTGAGGTAATCCTTCCCACTCCTGATTCACATTATGTTTCATATCTGCTTTATGTTGATCGGCTGAAGGAATGTTTGCCGTTAAGAGTTATGGTGCCCCTCTCACTTGTACAGCTGGCCTGTCATCTTTTGGTTTTATTCTGCTTGTGGAGCTAAAAGCTTAATAAAAACAAGATATTCACCACCTACAACATGCTTCTTTAGCTTTATACTTTATTGAAGTTACAATTTGGTAATTCGCCCTGACGGAACGGTGTTCTTAATGAAGATTAAGCCTTCTACTTGATTAGCTTCAAGATTAGAGTTGGTTGTGTAATTTTACACAAAAATATCTGTTCCCCCAGACCCCCAACCCCACTTCCCTTCTCCCCGATAGATGTCTCCTCATCTTTAGAACCCCAAATAAGAGAAACTGTCGCTTTTATTTTGGTTGGAGTCTTGATCTTGCTTACAATTCCATCATGCAAATTACGGGAAGCACAAGACAGTCTGCTTGTCGTGATTCACTGGATCATGCTGTTACTTTCTGCCACCTTTTGTACTAGTTCACTACTAATGATGACTGTATTCCAATAATTAGGCCTGCCAGTGGCGTTGTTTTGATGTTTAATATCAAGTGCTCTACTATGGACAGCACAAAGTTGTCTTACAGCATATTTAGGTAAATGTTATGGTGGAGTGAAATAGGTTATTTCAGATGGTAAGTATCCAATAGGTATGGGTGCTAGATATTGAGATGCACTTGCAATTGCTTATGTTTGTCTTAAGCTTTTAGCAAAACCATTGTGAAAAGGATAGAATTTTCTCCTAAGAGTGTCCTTCTTAACAATTTTAGCATTCATGTACAGCAAGGAGTAGATTAGTTTTTGGCATTGAAATAAGCTTGGAGACATGGAGCCTTCTGTTTCCCCCACAGAGCCAAAGATCATTTTTTTGGATCTGAATTATAATGGAAAAATGCAAAATGACTCACTTAGGTGGGTGCATTCTTTTTACTGTGAAGTCAGTCATAAACGTGCTTTTCTTTTTGGGTCATCCGGAAACAATCTATCTACATTGTTTACACAAGCGTAAGGTTGCATACATCTGATCTCCCTTTTACCGCGCCATTTACGAGAGCCCTTGAGGCACCGGGGTAATGTTGTTGTAAGTAATCATGGAAGATGTGATGTTAAATATCTTTATTTATGTTGGGGATCACTGTGTCAGTTGTTCTGTAGTTTGTCAGTTATGAGCAGCATGAGTAATGCATTATGTCTTTCATTTTTGTTAAGAGAAGTTCCTATTCTCCACCCATTTTTGCATTTTAAAATTTTGATTGGCTTCTCTTCTCCTAAAGTTGACCTAGAAACTGTGTATTGAATTCTCTTAGCTCGTGGCATTGGATTGTTCCATGTATGGAATAGGTATGAGGGTGCTCATGCTCTACTGGTGGTTCTTTTTCATCCATATTTTTGATATGAAAGTCTCTTTATATCTTATCAAGTTATCAATTGCTTACCAAAATTGAAGTGTTGTGAAAACAATTTTCAGGTACCAGTATGACTTAAATTCACCTGGCGCTGCTTCTCAGTTACGCCTCACGACAACTAAAGATCTAAATTTGAATGTTTCTAGTTCTAATGCTAATATGCTCCTCCAGGCTTATGCTAGCTGGAATAGTCTTAGTGAAGACCAAGAATCTTATGTTAGAAGAGTAAGTTTTTCTCAATAGCTTGAAGCTCTTCAAATTTCTGATAGGCTGCCAACTACAGGTTGGATTGTGATAATCTGGCTTTTATTTGCTTACAATTTTCAAGGATATTTCTGTTATTCGGGAATATGGACTAATCTTCCATTCTGGTTAACTTTTTTGCATAGGAAATTGTGTCTCCTTCTAATGTCGGGATAGTGGATAATGTCCTTCATAAAAGAGACTATTATATTATCCCACAGAACAAGCTTGGTCAAGACATTTTTATTAGAACCACTGAGCTAAGGGGCCTCTCCAATATAGTTAGGATGCCCTCTGGAGACATGAAGCCTCTCAAAGTTCCCGTGTCCCAAAATATGCTGGATTCTCACTTGAAAGGTGTCGCAGGCCAAACGTGCCATCGAATGGTGACCTTTATCATTGCGGAAGCAGAGGTCATTTCTTTATCCTCTTTAGCTGATGCTTTGATTATATTTATAACATGCTCTTTTCTTAAGTTATAATATGTGGTCCATATATAAGTTCCATTATAGCTTTAAACTGTATGTTGTTGTTGCTGTTGTTGTTACAGTTTTTCCTTCTGTAGTCACCCTCTTGGGGCTAAATTTTATCCCACAACAATTAGACCTACGCTCTTATATGGAACCGCATGTTGTCAAACACAAAAAAATGAATGTAGCGAAGATGCGTATACTATGCTAGATGTGTGGTCATACAAGGAAGGATAAACTGAGGAACAAGGTGGTCAGGGAGAAATTGTGTCCATTGTGTGGATAAAATGAAGGAAAATTATTTACTCAACTTGTTCACTGTCTTTTGAATCCAAAATAAAAAAATGGACTAACCTTATCTACAAAATACAAATCCGTTTGCAAAATTATGTGCCTTATGTCTATAAGGCGCGCGCCTAGCCTCGCTCTTTTTCGCCTGGAACCCTCATCGCCCGATCATGACTTTTAAAATTAAGATTGAAAACAATATGAATTATCTTGGGAGTGGAAAAATATGGCATTGGAGAGGGTGATTTGAAGGAAAGAAGCGGTGTGAAAGATGAAGTTTAGTTTTTGGATTTATGCTCTACTTTTTATTTTTGTTTGAGAAAACCCTTAGTACTTGTATTATTTTGATTATTTTTCAAATGTTTTCAGTATAAACATTTTGAAGTTGTATTATGGATATACATCGCACATGCAATGTTTACCGACTCATTGTTCAAGTTTAGACTAGCATTGGCGATTACACAAGTAGGTGTGATCATTTCAACTTTTCTACTAAAATAACATTTAACTTTATTTTTATTTCAACTTTTTTACTAGAATTTGCAAAATTTAGATGATTAATTAAGAATTTTTGGAACTAATAGGGGACAGTATTTAAGTACTTAACTCTATACAAATTTTTGCCTAAAAGAAATGTCTGCGATCAATGACACATTCTACCAAGTTAAGAGCAACAGTACTAATTTTTTTTGCACAAATTGTAGTGCAACATTACTTTTCAAGTGGATATTATACGCTTTCGTACTTAACAATGTGAAGGAAATGAGATTAGTTTTTTTATTAAATAGAAAAGGAAATAAGACAAATGCCAATATGTTTACTTTAGATAAACCTAGAAGATGTCAAATTACGATTTAAGGAGCATACATATAAACTATAAAGACCACAAATGTAGGCGGGTTAAGTGGAATAATTGTGTGGATGAGATGAAATGTAAATGGGTATTATAAGGTATTTCATAAACAACAAACTAATGAAAATTGGAAGGTCTTGTACGTATGGCCAAGCATTCTTATTGTCATTCATAATAGCAGGACATCTGTTTATACTTATTAAAAAAAAAGCAGAAAACTGTATACACCTAATGGCGTCTGTTTTTGTAGCAGATGAAGTTTCTTGAAAATATTCCCAATCTGCAAATTTTAGAAAAGTGAGACGTAGATAAGATGTCAGTCATTCCTTTCCTATTTCATCTCTGCTTATGTCCTTGAATCCTTAGTACATGACATTTATTAAGGATAAAAATTCAACATGTTAGACAGACATGCTTCTGTGCATGTTAATGTCTGAGTTCAAATGTTTCTTGATATTTGAGGACTGTTTCTCATTCCATGTTTTCATTTGAGTTGCAGTTCCGAAGAGTGGAGGGGCTATCTTCTCGTCAGTATACTGTGGCAATACGACTGAGTCCTGATCCTATTTTGTCAAGTGGAGTGTTCCTAAATCAGCAAAGTGCACGAACTTGTGGGCACAGCTCTGAGCTCATTCCTTCTACTGATGTGGAGTTCGTTAAATGGGGTGAAGTTTTCTTCTTTAAAATAGATACCCCGGTATGTCAAAAACGATTCCGATATAGATAATTTATTTCTTCTGGTCTCTTCTCTCTCTTCTCCTTTTGGTTTCTTGATGCTATGATATCCTCCCCGCCCCTTTCTTTCTCTCTCGTGCTTTATTATATATGTCTTATATGCACTTGCATTCATGATTTACTGTTTTGGCGAACCATGAGATCCAGGTGTATTCATTTTCTATTTGTCTTTTTTTTTCCCCAATTTAAATTGATTGCATGTTTAGTCTTCGTTATACTCACTGAGATAACTATAACATATTGGGTTATCGAAAGGCTAAATGCGATCAGTCTCTTTCTATCCCACCATAGGTGCAACTGTGCAAGCTTTATTAAAAGATGCACTGGCCACTGGGGTAAACTTTATGCTTTGATGGATTTCTAGATAAGTTGTTCTGCTGTTTAGCGTGTTAGCGTTCATCATGGTGTGCTCTCCAAGTATGTTTATGCTGTTGCAAAACTAAGCCATTTAGCTGGAGTACTTCTGTGTACATATTTGACACACATATGTGGCTTTATGACCAAGGTTAGTGATTTGAAGTCAAGTAACACGATTAAATACCATTTGAGGGACATTTTTACTCCAAATTTGGTTTATGCTCAAGGAGAATGAAATGGATCCCTCCACTTCTCCCCCATTTTCTTCACCCAATCGCTTAGCCTAACTTAAAAGATGGCTCAATTCCTCATCTTCCCTATCCTTTCTCTCCAAATCCTTTTATGCGAACAAGTTCTCTGAAGCTGATTTAGTGTGGATTCTTCTGTAGTATATAAGGCTGCTATGTATGGAGTACTTTGTTCGAAGTATCTACTTTGTGTGTGGTTTTATTGAGTATTTTCTTTTTAATTATCTGAGCAGGACAGTTACAAGGTTGAGTTCATTGTGACTGACATCGGAACAGGTACGAATTTATTGAGAGTTTCAGAGTGCTAGAATTCCTTTGACGATGACTCATGCCTCTATGCCTTGTCTTATTATAATGCTTAATTCTAACATTTGTAGTTTGTTTCGGTTGGTGGAAGAACTTGATTAAAATCCAGTTCCACATTTATTGTTTGTTCTGCACTTCCTTATGGCTACTAGGGAACCCTTTCAGTGAAGACTGTTACGTCTTATATTTATGGTGGTCAATGAGGTGAATGTTTCAATATTTGGGGGTGAGTTTAACTTAGAACTGTAATAGTTCACCCAAAAGCCGTGAACTTCTCACCGTGTCCTACTGTAAGGCCGTACGACGTTCTTACTTAAGTTTTTGTGTTATAGGTTTATTATTTGCATGTCCTGACAGGTGTTCCTGTTGGATTTTTCTCGGCCCCTTTGAAGGAAGTAGCAGTTTCAGAAAGTACATATCCTCAAAATGGACTGAAGTGGATTGATTTATCCCCTCCTGAATTAAAGGTGGTTTTTAATTTGTTTGCTTTTCCTCACCTTTAGCAAAATTTATGTCCTGAAGTTTACTTAAGGTAGTGGAACCATAACCTTGTCAATACTTTCTGCATATATTTGCAAAGGAAAAGAGTCTTGAAGGACCAGGCGCAAGATTGAAGCTTTCTGCTCTTTTATCTCCGAAGCTAGAAATTAACAGCAGCAAGCAGCACTCTACTGGGGGTAAAAAACATGGCTTTATCCAGATTAGTCCTACTAGAGAAGGTCCTTGGACTGTAGTGAGGTTAAACTATGGTGCTCCTGCTGCTTGTTGGAGGTTAGGCAATGATGTTGTTGCTAGTGAAGTTATTGTCCAGGATGGCAACAGATATGTAAATATAAGGTCTTTAGTTTCCGTGCGTAATACTACCAATTTCACACTTGATGTATGCCTTAGAGCCAAGGTGCCTTCTGAATCAAAGAGGTTGTCAAACGACTTGTCATCTGAAAAATCTACTTCAGATCCTGAAATGATTGAGACCGTGGAATTTTTTGAAATTGACAAATATGTGCCTGATGTTGGTTGGGTTTCCTGTTCGGGAAAGCCTAGCAATGAGCCATCAGCTGGTGGAGTTCATAGCAAGGTGAGCTGCATTGCTGTTGTGTATGTTGCCTACTGTGAGCAGTGAACTAAATGTCTGTAATTATTATTTCTTATCTAAACACTGATTGTGAGCTATGAATTCTACCGTAAATATGGTTTGACTTATCACAGTCGTAATAATAATTTTTAGTCATGTTTGCTATGCAATGAACTTAGAATGGTCCGACTTATTGGTGTCCTTACCAGACGCATTTTGTACTTCTGGAGTCTCTCTTATTTTCCTTTGTGGCCTTTTTTCAATCTGTTGACGAACTTACGACTGCACACGTCTGGACATTCCCGGACCTTGCTCTAACTAGTTGCACCACTAAAAACCATCCACTAAGTTTATGATTTTTCTTGATTTTGATATAGTCACTCACAATTCTACACATTTTTATTATTGGCCCTGGGATCATGTGATATTAGGCATCTTCATCTAAATATATATTGCTCTGCCTCCTTTTAGTAATTGAGCTCCGAGGAGGGAAGTAGTTCATGTCTTTTGTTAGTGATTGGTTTTATCTGTGTTTTTCTGACACTTTGTTATCCTCTCTGTATCCAACCGAATTGTATCCAAGTAAATTTCAAGCAAACAATGCAATAATAAGAACAACATAATCTTACTCCCAAGAAAACATTTGGGATTGGCTGACATTCGCAATGAAACAAAATCTGTAATGGAATTAGGTGAAACAAAAACAAAGTCATTTGTAGGCAGAGTATTTTTGATAGGATAATGAATTTGAAACACACAAAAATGAGAATTTTTTATTGTTATTGTATTCGTGCGACCCCACGTCCCCTATCCCCAGGGAAAATGAAAAAGATTAGGAAGCATCTGATTAATCTACTGTGTAGGAAATTTCTGGACTAGAGCCAACATCGACATGGGAATGGGCTGACGAATGGCATATAGATGAGGCAGCTGCAGGTGATGCTGATGGATGGGCCTATGCTCCAGATCAGGAAAGTCTAAAGTGGCCCGAGTCTTATGACACCAAGAATTTTGTAAATTATGCGAGGCAACGCAGATGGGTCCGAACCAGGAGACATGTCTCAAGTTATGGGGAGCAAATTGTGTCTATTGGCCTATTGAGGCCTGGGGACTGTTCCCCTCTTCCTCTTTCTTGCTTGACACGAGCAGGACCTTTTGTTCTTCAACTACGGCCTTTAGATTTTGGAACTCAGGATGAATATGCATGGAGTAAAGTCGTGGATAGGTTTGCGGAATCTCTGGACTCTGAGAAACCCAAGGAAGACCCTGACATCTGTATATCTAATCTGGAGGAGTCTGAGAAAATTTTACATTGTGCACCGATCAGTGGAACCTCTTCTGGTGGGTCTCATGGGGTTTGGTTCTACTTGAGTATCCAAGCTTCAGAGATTGCAAAGGATATCCGTGCAGATCCCATTCAGGATTGGAGTATTGTGGTCAAGTCTCCATTATCCATTACCAACTATCTTCCATTGAGAGTTGAGTATTCAGTCCTTGAAATGCAGTCAAGTGGCCACTTTCTTGCTTGTTCTCGAGGGATCTTTAGTTCTGGGAAGACTGTCAATGTATATTCTGCTGATGTTACGAAGGCTTTATACCTATCTCTACTTCCACAGAAGGGATGGTTACCATTGGAGGTAAGATTCTGGAGGCACTTGCTTCTCTTTTTCTGGGATGTTTTCAGTCTGGTTTCTAACTGCTCATGCTTGTTTTCTGTCATATTGTTTGTTTGATAGGAAGCTGTGCCTATATCTCATCCTAGAGGGCTTTCATCCAGAACACTAAATCTTAGGAGTTCGATATCTGGAAGGTCGACTATGCTGTTCATTGCTTTCTGATGATTACTTGCATTTTTGCCGATAGATATTCCCTCAGATTTGTTCCTTGTCATTTTTTTTCTTATGTGTTTTCTGCTGCAGAACTGTCCAAATTGTTCTGGAACAGAATAATGACAAAGATCAACAGACAATGCCCAAGACTGTTAGAATTTATGCTCCATATTGGTTTACTGTTGCGCGGTGCCCACCACTTACATTTAGGCTTGTTAATAAGGCTGAGAAAAAAGCAGTAAAGATTTCTTCACATTTTAAGCCCGCAAAAAGAAATGCTGATATCAGTGAGGAAATTTCTGAAGATGAATTTCATGAAGGTTGCACTATTGCTTCGTCTCTGAACTTCAAATCAGTGGGACTACAGGCGTCAATTGTCAATTCTGGAGAAGATACATTTGGGCCCACTACCGATCTGTCTCCACTAGGTGACATGGTAAAATTGCCATTTTGCGAAATTGTAATATGCTTCAAGTCTCGTGAAGCATAATTACTAATTAGAACCTTCCATTTGCTGTACAGGATGGATCAGTGAATTTGTCTGCTTATGATCCCACTGGAAACTGTATTAGACTTTTTGTCACCTCTAAACCGTGCCCCTATCAGTCCATTCCAACAAAGGTATTTTTTCCAAAGCGAACCTTGAGAAAGTCGCACCAACAGAAGTGACAAGTTTTGTTTTTTTTCTTTGTTTGTCAGGTTATCTCCATAAGACCATACATGACGTTCACAAACAGAACTGGTCAAGATATATTCGTTAAGTTGAGCAGCCAAGATGAGCCTAAGGTCCTTCGGGCTTCCGACTCAAGAGTGTGCTTCTTGTACCGGGAAACTGACGATTCTAATAAACTTCAGGTACTTGGACTTTCAAATCAGTTTGCTTTATATTGCTTTTGAATATAGTTCGACTTCTCTTAATCTCATGAGTATATATGTTTCTCTGTGCTTAGACTGGGTACAGCAAACTAGTTTGGTCGTCTTTATTTCGTCTTGTCCTGTTGCACGATTTAGTAAGACCTTCGTGTATATACTGGACCTTTTGGTTCTAGGATTTTGAAGTCCGGACAAGACATTGTCGCTCTTTGCAATGCAAGAAAAATGTGTTACTAGGAATCACTTGGCCGACAGCCAGACACCTTTAGTTTCTGAAAAATACCATGTTTTGGCCTGAAATCAGCTGTGAAGTGTTGGATTGTGTTGTGTTGATCGGACTGACAAGCTAAAAAGAGTTCCATCTCTAGCGTTCTTAGTTAGCTCATTGTCAATATTTCCTAGTATGCGCACACCTCTTGTATATGCATCCTTTGAGTATAATTATACATACATTAAGGTTGCGTGTTAGCACTGCCTCTTTGTGTGAAAAATGCCACAATCATGTGAATAAATGGTTGAATGGTGGATGTAGAGTGTTTTTTTACATCTTTTTTACCCTAGAGCTCTAAAGCTTACGTCTAGGGTCTTCGAAAGGGATGTTTGATGTGCATGACCTTTTTTCTTTGTGGATTTGTTGAAAACACAATGAATTCTATGGTTGATCTTCTATCATTCTTCTAATCAAGTTATGAATTTTGTATCATATGTTGGACAGCAACATTAATATTTGAAATTCTGTGAACACACTGTAGATTTGCTTAGAGGGTACAAAATGGTCGGTTCCTGTTGAGATTTTGAAAGAAGATACTTTCTTTTTGGTCTTGCGAAAGGAAAATGGTGATCGGGTATTCTTACGGGCAGAAGTTCGTGGCTATGAAGAAGGATCGCGTTTCATTGTTGTTTTCCGTCTTGGCTCATTAAAGGGTCCCATGAGGTGATTTCTTTGAATATGTATGCATAGGCGTTAAAAGAAAAGCCGGGTTAAATGTTCATGTGCTTCTTATAGATCTTTGCGAGTAGATGTGACTGGCTTGCAGTTATTGGTGTCCTGCAGTATCAAGTTCTTGCAAGCACTTCACTTTTGCAAAATTTGTTGTCCATATAAACTATTTTCCAGTTGTGTTTTCCTTTTTTTTATCCCCTCTTACATTGACTTATGAACCTGATTAACAGGATTGAGAATAGGACTAGCAGTAAGACCATCAGCGTTTGTCAATGCGGGTTTGGTGATGAATACTCAGTCTGTTTGGCACCTCTTTCAACTGCCAACTTTTCTTGGGATAACCCATATGGTCAGAAAATCTTGGAAGTTTGTGTAACTAATGGCGGTATTGTGAGCACTGCAAAGCTCGATTTGGAAAACAGTACATGTTTGATAGAAGCGGTGGCAGGAGTGCAGTTTCATCTGATGGATGCAGGTACTGTCAAGGTTGCTCGCTTCATTGATGCACATCCACTTAGGTTGAGTTCACAAGGAAACCTGGGAAGTTTTCAGCTGCAGAGAGAAGAACATAACCCCGTTTCCCCATTTGAACTTACCGTTGAATTTGGTGTGCTTGGCCTTTCTGTTGTTGACCATAGACCTAGAGAGATTTCGTTTTTATACTTGGAGAGAGTACATATAGCATATTCTTCTGGCTATGATGGTGGAACTACAAGCAGGTGTGTCTGTCTATACATATTCTTGTTCTGCTTTATGTCAATGTACGCATAATTCAGTTAAAATATACTCAAAACTTGTTATTTAATCCACTCTCTTCACAAATATGACGAGAATATTTAACTTTATAAGAAGCTGCTACTAATTACATTCATTCAAGGAATTGTTGATTGCTTATGCGGAAGCTTGTTGGTATACTGACTATTTACAATCATCAAATCAGGTTTAAGCTCATATTAGGCCATCTCCAGATTGATAACCAGCTTCCTCTGACAGTGATGCCTGTACTAGTAGCGCCTGAACAAAGTAATATACAAGTGCCGGTATTTAAAATGACGCTGACCATTCGAAATGAGAGCACTGATGGCATACAAGTCTATCCATATGTGTATATCAGGGTAATGTTGAAACACTGCTTGAAGTTAATTGAATGTACCTGTGGATAATTCAAAACTCACCCATTTGACCATAATGCTGACAAGACAGGTAACAGACAAGTGCTGGAGGATTAATATCCATGAGCCAATTGTGTGGGCTGTAATGGATCTCTATAATAACCTTCAGCTAGATCGCCTTCCTCAGAACACAAACATCACGCAAGTTGATCCAGAGATACGTATAGAGTAAGAATATCTTCATTGAGTATTCTTTCTACACTAGGAGATTAGTGGTTGTCAGTATTAGACAGAAGTGAGTGTAAGTTTTAAAAATTTTACTCCATTTGTGTTGTCTCGCAATAATCTCTCCCATTTAGGATATTGGGTTGTTCCACAGTGATCTGCTATATTTTTATAAATCTTAATGGTGTGAAATTAATAAAGATTCCTATTGAACTTATTTATTTATTTATAAATTGTACCATTGCTAGAACTAACTCAATGTAGGAGCCATTGAGGCACGGGGGCAATGTTAATCTCCCATAAGTGGGCCTACGACTCACTAATCTTTCCGGTCTCAACTTCCCTTCCCATCCCCTGAGTCTCTGTCTCCTCCTTATCCAAGCGTTGTCTCATTTCTCCACCCCCTCTCTCTTCCCTTTTCTTCTCCCTCCACCCATGTACCTTAAATCATTCATGAGACAACCATCGATGTGCAATACAACTAGATTTGTTTCCTCGTATGAAGGTTGTTGCTGACCCCATAGTACTTCATCTGACTTGCTGATTATTGACGGGGTTTTGGGGGGGGGGAGGTGACGGCAGACAACGGTGATGTGGTTTGTGGTAGTGGGCGTGTTTTAGGGAGAAGAGAGAAAGGCAGTGGAGGCCGTAATGGTATGGTATTGGCACTGGAAGCATTGTACGAAAATGCAATATCAGTCAACGACAATCGTGAAGTTGTCTTGGGTGTCTTGGATATAGCGTAATGGATCGTAGTCGATGTGGCTGCATTTTAAATTTATAATAATCATTTACCAAATTTGTTGGTTCTCCATTTTTCTTAAGATACGTTTCCTTGTTTATAATGTTATATTGTATCGTCTATGTTTTTGTTTCTTTTATGGCTTTACAAGTAGGACTCTATAATCTTTTTTTTTACCCTGATTTAGAGGGTTGTGATACTATACTAACTATAGTTTATGTGAAATCTATATAATGACATGAGAGTATTTTTGTACCTGGGTTAGAGTTGCTGTTGATTAGTTTTTAATTGATATATTTTGTAATGTATCACTGTTCTGAGTTCGGACCCTTGTCTAGTTGTCCTAATACTAGTGCCTAGAACCAATGGGAAATTCATTCTGACAACAGTCAGCAGGAATAATTGGAGGGTAAAAGTAAGATTGAATTACAGTTGGGCTCATATGCTGATCGCTTTTTATTCATTGTATTTACTAATTTTGTGCTCATTCGGTTTTCCACTGTATCCTCCTATGCATCTTTTTGCGAGTTGAAGAGATTATCTACTTACGAGATTTACATATATCCTTCTATTGCAGCCTTATAGATGTTTCAGAGATAAGATTGAAAGTCGCACTTGAAACAGCTCCAGCTCAGAGACCCCATGGAGTATTGGGTGTTTGGAGCCCCATATTGTCAGCTTTTGGAAGTGCTTTTAAAATTCAGGTGCGTCTTTTAGCCTAGTTTTCTGTCATAATTTTACTTCGTAATACTTGTAGCCCATTACCTTGTTTTTCAACTAGAACAAAGAGTAGATGCATTTTGTCGAGCAGTATGGGCAAATGAAGCGTGGGGCTCATATTGGAATTGGGACCCAAAGGCAAGCGGGCTTACCGGTTGTTTGATATAAATGGAAGAGGCAAGAGAAGAAAGCTTCCTAGGGCTGGCTGACTTGTTCTTGGTAAAGGAAATAGAGAGGTCGACCCATCCTTTTCTAAGGCTCATTAAAGCTTTAAAGAAGCGCTTCGTCCCTACCAATAATGTTTGCTGAGTCGAAAAACGACTAAAAGAGCCGTTTTTCCTAAATTATAGTCACTCTCTGGAGCAACGCAAGCAAGTGAAGGTACTGGGCAATTAAATGGGCACCGCCGCCCTAGATGAGGAAACTCGCGGGGATTCTATAGAGGGTCTCTTTGGTATTTGGATATTATTTGTATTCATAATTTGGCTAATGGGGTAGGGGTGAGTATGTCGGCGAGATGAGAGGCTATTTCTGGGTCGTAACACCCTACTCGTTCCGGGACTACACTCGCTCCAGCGGAAGAAGAATGTAAGAGTCGCATTTAAATTAGAAGAACAAGACCGGACAATGTGTGGGCATGATATTGTCTTTTCAGTTCATGTATGAAATAATAGTCCTGTATTGAATTATCCTCCTCACTACAATAATCTATTAATCTCTCAAGAATGTGTCTATTGTATAGTTTGAGAGTATAATTATCTCATGGGGATCACATTGAAGGTGTCTATCTGTAGATGGGCATCATCCCCTTGGCGTCCCTTTATTAATAATATTACATCTTACTTGTCCAAAAAAAAAAAATGTCAAATGGAATGGGTAGCTTCGCGAATAACAGACTATCTTTCTGTACTGCTTGTGAATATAATTCCTGGCGCCGAAGGAAGATATTCTATAGAAGTTATCGGAGACTCTGAGTTGCCTTTTAACTTGTCAGCCTAAAGAAGATTTTCTACACAACCTTTTTTTTTTTTCGATTAAATAAAAATGAACAATCTTTTAGAGGAAATGGATGCAACAAAGTTGCGGTCTAGTTGTCAAGATGCTGTCTTACCCTTGTACATATCCATGATACTAGCTATATGATTGTAATATAGTTGTAATTTGAACGTTTCTCGAACCTGTATTCAAATTGCTGATTGAGTTTTTTTGTCTACTGGCGAATTTCCCAGATTTTGTATGTGTATGATTATTGATGCTTGGCACATCTAAAATTTTATTTGACATTCTAACAGTAAATGATTGGCTTTGTGATTTGTCGTTTTCACTGTCTTACACTTGTCTTTTGCAGATCCACTTACGGAAAGTTATGCACCGAGATAGATTCATGCGAAAAAGCTCCGTCATTCCTGCCATTACCAATCGGATTTGGAGGGACTTAATACACAATCCCTTACATCTGATTCTCTCGGTTGATGTTCTGGGTATGACGAGATCCACTCTAGCTTCACTTAGCAAAGGTTTCGCAGAACTGTCAACAGACGGACAATTTTTGAAACTGCGTTCAAAGCAGGTTCTCTATTTACATCTTCTTTTCCGATCTATGGCTTTCATATGATTACCATGAACTTAATTGGAATATACTGTCTCAGGTATGGTCGAGAAGAATTACAAACGTGGGCGATGGACTTATCCAAGGAACAGAAGCTCTTGCACAGGGTTTTGCCTTTGGTGTGTCCGGAGTTGTCAGGAAGCCGGTTGAGAGTGCCAGGCAGAATGGTGTATTGGGGCTTGCTCATGGGCTTGGAAGAGCTTTTGTGGGATTTATTGTTCAACCAGTGAGTGGAGCATTAGATTTTCTCTCATTGACGGTTGATGGAATTGGTGCAAGTTGTGCCAGATGCTTTGAAGTTTTAAATAACAGAACTGCCCTCCATAGAATTAGGAATCCTCGAGCTATACATTCAGATGGTGTTCTTAAAGAATACGATGAGAGACAAGCTGTTGGACAGGTATTCTTCTTGTCGCAAAATTTCACGTGTATTGACTTTACGATGCTTCTGAATTTTGTCATGCTTTTGAGAAAACTTTTGGTTCATGAAAGTATGCTGAGCAAGTTAGATATGCTACAGCGGATTTGTGACCATACAATAAAGCATGAGTTGAGGAATCAGGAATGGTCTGATTAGCATTGTATTAAACTGCGGTATCGGTTGCAATTGCGGTAATGGTCGTGAATCACGGTTATGTACTATAATGCTGTGGCTTTTCCAATGTCACTGTTTATTGCAGGTTGATCTTATCTTATAAGCTGACCGTAATAGCTTCGGCTTTATTAGCCTTGTATTACTCAAAAGTTCTGTCAAATATTGGCTGACGAGGTCAAATGTCTGGCATTGTCCCCATATCAGCTACTTTTAACAACCCTATATGATACAAATGTGCTGAAGGACATGGTTACAGGGGCAAGGCTCGAACTTGAGACTAATTGAAATAACTGCACATCAGCACGTCGGTTAATTAATTAGTAGTTTAGTCGAAGAACTAATCCGAGGATTAGATTTAATTAGCTGTTAGTTTGTTGAATAAGTTTAGCAATTAGATTTAGTTATTTGG
>JAOWBH010184724.1:0-18476 GCA_028566215.1 Silene coronaria
AGGGAATGAGAACTACATAAGTGATTAATCTCATGATGAGTCTTGTCATATATATCCATGTTTTATCATACTGGACACCATAATTCAGAAGTGTTTCATGAATAAAATCTTTCCGCAGTCTGTTGACAACCTGAACACAGTATTAATAACTTTATAAGAACCATTAATTTACCCAAACCAAACCAGATTATCCAAAACGAGCACACACTACATCCGTAGTATACAAATCAAGGACGCAAAAAAGCATTTTGTCTGTTTTTTACCTTTACTGTGACCCCTTTTTTAACGCATTTTTTACCTTCCTTATGACCACCTTATAACGCATTTTAATGCGAAATTGGCTGCAAATACCCAGATCATGCCATTACAGCCAATACAACAACCATGACCGAAATAGAGAATTAATACTATGATTATAGCTAAAGAATTAGCCCCAATCGGCTAATCATATAGAGATGCCTTTTAAATAAAACAAAAATACCTCTCTCCTGTTAAAGTTGATCATTTCAGTGAAGACCGCAACAATGAAGAGAGTACAAAGAATATGAAAAGTGAATAGAGTAGAATGGACGGAGAAGAGAAGGGAAAGGGAAGTAAAATGAAAAAATGTTATGGAAACTGAAAAGTAGAAAGAGTAAAAATGGAGAATGAATGAACGGAGATGAAGATGGCAGAATAGAAAATGAAATACGGTAAAGTTAGAATAGAGGGTGAGGATTCAGAGGGAGAGATTAAGGGTGGGAATGCAATGGAGAGCACACCATCACTATTCATAAGGGGGGTACTATTCCTAAGGGCACTATCTTTTGGCACTATTCCTAAGAGATAGAGTTGAAGAGTTACTTAGAACAGTTTAACCAGTTAGAAACAAAATACCAGACACATGAACTAAGGAGTAGTTAAACTAGTACCTGCCATATTATAGCACCAAGAGCTCTTCTAAGCCGGCTGATGATATTTAGTCTCCCTTCGCACTAAGTGATCTTCGAGCATTATTATATGCTTAAACCTATGCTTAACAGATAAAACACCAAAAATAATCTCATTTCCCTATACAAAATGCTAGAAAATCAACTAAAAAGCACACATTAAACGCCACAATTAACAAAAAGAAAAGGTGAAGATTCAAAGAAACAAAGCCCAATGAACTGATCTTGGATATGGAGAGCCTTTAATAGTGACCATATTTGATCCATGCCCACATATCAGAGGACACCTTCTGCTGGTACATGACACACTATTTCATCAAAATCTTCCTGTGTTTTTAATAATCAAATAGTACCCATTAATATCAACACAAATAAACTGGATTAGCACGAAAAGAATATAGTAATAAAACCAAATAGAAATTAAAATAAATAAACAAAGAAAGACGAATTAATTGGAACTTAGATGTAAGAATCTTAAAAAAAATCATACCATTAAAGCCTAATTAATTGCAACATCAGTAGACAATCATTTAATCACGGTTCATGGTGACAATGAGAAAATAAAATACTCTGTATAAAAGAATATCAAAACTTTAGAAACTAACCAATTATACCACCAAATGCTCAATGATCAGCATGTGAAATTAACTAATTAAATACCCATTTCAAAAAAGCACACATAAAACGATTGAAACTAATGAACTTCGCACATGGCAAAATGTAACGAAACTGAAGAATAACTACGGATACAACAAAAATTGCACCCTAATTGAATAATCGCCAATAATTGAATAATCAGAACCCTAATAAAGCGGAAGAAATAAGTACCTATGCTTTAGAGAGTGATCAATGGAAGCTGTAAGTCAACAAAATACCCATGGAGCGAAAATGGAAATAACGAACACAAAACATAAGAAACATGAGACGATAATAAAACTAAAATAGAAAGTAAAATGAATGAGAAGTAGCTGCGATTGATGCTCGACGGAGTAAGAATAGGGTTTTAAAGAAGGTGAAGTAGGTAGAAAATAGAGCAGCAAAATGAAAGCAGAATATGAAATGAAAGGGTAAAGTTAGAATAGACGGTGAGGATTGAGAGGGAGAGATTAAGGGTGGGGAATTTAGACCTGTTAAACGGGTCGGGTCGGGTCAAATACGGGTCAGGTCATACGGGTCGGGTCGAATACGGGTTGGGTCAAATATGGGTCGGGTCATACGGGTCTCGGGTCGGGTCAGGGCCAGAATACAGGTCAAAGAAACGTTTATAACGTCTTTTATTTTATCATTTTTAAGCCAAAAAAATATACTTTTTAAATTTAAATATTATTATATTCATTATTTTAATAATTATTTTACTATTTAATGATATAAAAGTGACTTTTAAATTAATTCTTTAATAAAAAATATTTATTATATCTATTATTTCAAATATAATATAAAAATATTAATATTTTGATAATATTATTAGTTTATCATTGACCCATCGGGTCAAACGGGTCGGGCCGGGTTACGACCCTAAAATAACGGGTCATTTCGGGTTCGGGTCGCGGGGCAAGATTTACGAGTCCTTTACCCTAAAAATCGAGTCGAGTCGGGTCGGGTCATGTTTTGACAGGTCTAGTTGGGATGGAAGGAGAGAGCACTACACTATTCCTAAGGGGTACTATTCCTAAGGACACTATTCTTTTTAGTACTATTCATAAGCCACTTCTCACATTTTAGGGGTTGGGGATTTGGTAAGTAACTAGTTTAGGCATCGTGCAATAAATGCACGACATATAAAGTTTTTTTCCTACTAAATTACTTATATAATAGTGGTATCTCATTAGTTGTTCATTTTTTTCATCATTGCATTTTGTTTTGTGAAATAAAAAGATGAAATTGAAAATTAATTAAGAATATTGAGCGTCATGTTAAAATTTATTTTTTGCATTTTTTTATAACGCAAAACTAATAATTATAATTTATAAATCTTCTCAATTGTTTTGTCTCGACAGTAAGTAATACGGTTCATAATTTTTTTCATACGTAGTATGAGTCAAGTCATTCTCAAATAATATCATCAATAAAATATTTAGTAATTCATAATTTTATACATTTTTTAATATTGTAATTAAAAGATTATAGTTTAGAGTTTACTGGAAAAAAATATAATTTGATGAAAAAAATAATTTTAATGAAAAGATAATAATTTAATGAAGCAAATTAATAGAACTATTAGTATCCTTATTTAGTTAATGTATTAATTGTTATTAGCTACCTTATTTAAAAAGATACTTTTTGAAGAGAAAACATTGTGTGAATACCAATTCATTTAGTAGATAGGGGATTTATTTAACCAAATAAGTTATATCTAAAATAAAATGCTACCTAGGTACTCCCTTTGTCACCGTCAATAGGTTACATTACTTTTCATTCTCACAAAATAAAGTAAATGTAAACTATTCATTAAGATAGAGGAAGTAACATTTGAGAAATTGGGTATAAGGTATCTAATTCAATTTTATCTTTTTTTTTTATCCATTCAATCTATAATATTAAATAATTATTAAACTTTTTTACATCATGTAATACCCCGCTTTTCCTTTGTCGTGCACTCGACCGAGTACCTTGACCGAGTAGCTTTTGGGCAGACCTCCTGGTTTTCATCCACTCGGCCGAGTAAGGATGTTATTCGACCGAGTAAGGAGTGTTACTTGGCCGAGTAAGAATGTTACTCGACCGAGTAACTCAGCGCATCAGGATATTTTTCGCGGGTTGGGCTTTTGTCTTTGGGCCTTATTATATAAGCCTCCAAATCAGTTTTTCCCCTTCATTTTCTCAACCCTAAACCTCTCACTACCTCCCTTCCCTCTGTAAAACACTCATAAACCTTCCTCCATGGATGTCAAGCTTGTGGTTGAAGATGGTTCATCTTTTCTTCCTTCCCTTCACCTTGTAAGTGTAGATCTACAATTTAATCTTCTTTCTTTTGATTTTTCCTAACCCTAGAATTTGAGGGTTTTCTTGGGTAATATTAATTAGTGATTTTAATGAGTTTAATGGGTAATTAAAGGGTGATAATAAGGGGTTTTGGTTAGTATAATAGTGTAGGATGTATTGTGATAGTTATTATGTGATTATTGTAGGATGAGACGGTCTTATGAGACGGACTCTTATTATCTTGGATTTTGCTTATGGAGTATGCTAAAAGGTAGGTTAATCCTACTCGGTTTCAATAATAATGTGGTTAATGTTGTTGTTAATGTTGTTGTTGGTTCACATAATTAGGGCATATGCATTATAACATGATTAGTGTATAATAGTATCATTAAGGGGTAATTATGATGTTTTGGTGCATTATAACATGTGTAAAGGAAAAGTGGTTAGTCTTGTTGTTGGCATAATTGTATCATGGCATAATATTGAGTAATTGTTGGTTGGTCTCATATTGTGTTGAGTTGTAGCATAAACATAAGGATGAATGATGGTTCATAATAATATGATTGGCATGTTGAAATTATGTTTCATGAGATGATTGTATAATTAACATATTATATTGCATATTGTGTTGTGGTGTTGTGATGGAGGTTGGAGGTGGATGGTGATTGTGATATATGGTTGTTGAGGAGACGTAAGGCGGTTGGGAGACTGTCTTACGCTTAGGTCGCCTATTGGGGCTTACTACCCCAATAGGGATGTGTACATTAATGACTTGAGTACGGAGAGACTTACGGTGCACCTTAACGTCAGATCGGGGTTCAGTTAGCGCCCGGGCCAAGTACTTGGGTGCATCTTGGTACTTGTTTCGGATTCCGGTCCGGGTTGTGAGGTGAGCGGTGCTGTGGTGCCGTCACTGGGTGTTGGAGGTGTTGGAGGCTCAAGTATGATCCATGTGGTTAAATCATAGTTGCATATTTTAATCATAGTTGCATTTCATAATCATGCTTATCGCCACTCATGTTTCGTTATATTATTGAAACTGACATGTTGTGTGTCTGTGTAATTGTCACCTATTTCAGGGGTGGCATGTGCCGATCCATATGATATTGATCATATGAGGAGCAGGTTAAGTACAGGTTATCTTTGGTAGCACATGGGAGACGAGACGAGCCTTGATGACATCCGGGTCGAGTATAGTTAGCTAGAAGAGTATAGTTGTCATGAGTTGTACTTTTACTCATTTGTTATCGTTCATGTAATCACTAACCTTGTTATTTATATAAAGAGTTTCTTAATTGTAATTCCGATTTCACTGTCTCGGGAAACCGAGATGGTAACATTTCCTACATACCTTGGCCGGGTAAGAAGGGGGTGTTACAAAGTGGTATCAAAGCGACGATTTTTGAACCTAAACCAATGAACCAAAAATGAACTTAGGTGTGTCTAATAAAATGACCTCGACATGAGTACAATAGGAGGTCGGTTTTGGGTGAGCAGGATCCCCCATCTCAAAATTAGATCCTATTATTCCGGTTGGTCACTACGTGGGTGGTTACGAGTCGGGAAACGTGAAGTGGAATGTTGCATGATTATATATATGTTATAGTTTTGATGAGTTTCTTGCATGATTATATATGTGTGTTATGGTTTGTGTGGTAAATGGAAATACGTGAAAGATGGATGAGTAGGCTAACATGTATAATATGTTCTAGAAGCGATTAGTGTGTGTTGGCATGAGGGATGCTAGTCTCGATTCTTGGCAAGTAGATATATCACATGCGTATTTGAACTTGTTAGTGCTATCGTTAATGCATGAATGTCGATGATTATTAGTCGAGTAGTTATGAGTATGCATGTAATATGTTAAAGACTATGAGTATGATGCCGTACGAGTTAACTCGAGATGGGTTACCGATGGTCGGTGGACTTCCGAACCTTTCTTTGTGATGCAAGGAATAACATAGTTCAATTTAATCGAGCATTGAAAGCCTTAGAGGATCAATCGAGTGAGTAAGAGGCCACACTCGACCGAGTAGGGCAATACTCGACCGAGTAGATCAGTCACTCGACCGAGTGGGAAAAATTCCAGAAACTGAAATACTTCTGGAAAATTTTCTACTCGACCGAGTACCATATCACTCGACCGAGTGGAGTTTCACTCGACCGAGTGCCCTCAGTACTCGACCGAGTGAGTCTGACGAGCTGAGAAACTCGTGAAAATTTATTTTTTTCTGCCTTATCGTCTTCATTTCTACCTCAACCCTTATAACTTCAACATCGAATTATCTTAAAAATAATTCCAAATCTTTATTTTGTGATTGTTGCGTGGATTACACTTTGCTACTCCACTTTTCTGCATCCGTTGTCTCAAATTTGATCGTGTAAAAGTGGTGAACTTGTTCTTTTTTCCCAACTCGATTTGGTTGATCTACACATACTTGTTTAAATTTTATCAAAAAAAAAAATTGTGTCCACTACGGACGAGCTTGAATACCTATGTTCTTGAGTCAATAACATCTATTATTAATGTTGGATTCTATCTTGTATGTGAAAACTTCATCTTAAAAGTTTATCCTAATTTTTGGATTTTGGGGTGTTTATGCCCAAGATTTTAATTTTTCATAAGTAAAACTTTGTTTAATCATTTCATAAAGCTACTATCTTCACTAGTAGTGTGCTACATCGTCTTAAAAACGAAAATTTCATCATCGTTTTAGCCCAAAATTTTGAACTAAGTGAGAATATGAGCATTTTTTGATTATAAACATGTTTTAATGTATTGTAAGACTATAATTTTACTGGGGAATTATTATAAAATGGTTTGAAAAATTTTCCGCCCAAAAGAGGTGACAAATTTCTCGAAATAGTTGTGACAAGTATACATAAGTTGTGATTTTACGCTTGCGACGTACTTCACTTACTCCTTTTATTATCCTAATCTTTGATAATAATACCTTATGAAGTCATTAGAGATTTATCCGTCTTAAAATCTTTTGAAAATGGGTGGTATTCTTACCCGGATTTTGACTTTTACTATGTTAGGCTCTTGTCCTAATTGATTTTTAATAATATGAACTTGACTTATAGTGACATGTGTCATCTTATGTCGGCTTATTCCGTATAAAATTTTTCTTAAGAAATTCGAGACAAATCATCGTTATATTAGAGTTTTAATGTAATAATTCGCATTTTAGTCAAGTTAGAGTAAAGTTTCATAATAAGGAAAATTATTTTACAAAGTTGGTAAAGTAGTTAGAATTGACTTTTTAGATTTGCATCATTTTACGAAATTCATCATATTTCAAGTGTGCCATTAAAAAAAGTTTGTTGTTTGGTTAAAATACAAAGGAAACCATACCGTAATTTTAGTAATTCATTTTTTGGGTCAAGTAAATTTCATCTCAATGACAAGCTCGTGTCAATGGTTTAAATTAAAGTGTCGGTCATCGATTACGCGTTGAAAAAAAAAATCTATCCATTCCAAGTTATTTGATTTCCTACCTTTTCTATATCTGTTCCGGATTGTTTAATTCTCATCAATCCTACCCGGAAGTTGCATGTGATGTGGTTCCGCAGCGTGCCGAAATCATCAAGTAACGCAAGAAGCAACCAAGTAAGGGAAGCTTGCCAAGAGCCGGTGACACCTTTGGTGATTAGACCCAGGGATCTTCGGGTATAGAGTTTCTGAGTGGTTTAAAAGAATGATTTTCTCACCCTAACCCTTAAGTATATGTCTTCGACGAGATGTGTGAAATTAGATGTAATCATCGAGTTTAAGAATTTTGGAAACTTAGGAAGGTATACTAGCCTATGCAAAGTTTTGAGTTGAATGAGTTGATCATGAGAGATAATCTATAAATAATGAGTGGAGTGCGACCTAGGTTGGATGTTTAGCGTTTGTTTGAACTCGTAATTAGCAAACGGAATTTAAAGGACAAGTGAGAGTGAACTTATTGAGTATAACTCGGGTATCATGAGAGTAAGAGTGTGACATGTGAGGCATTTGATAATTGACTTTACCTAGTGTGACAGTTTAATTTAAGTATGTGTGCATGAAGTGCGAAAGTAATAGGTGAGATTTTGGCCTATGAGTGATATAGATGTTGTTTGTATATTTGCCTCCTAATCGTCTGGTGGAATGCGCTCGGTGTACATCGTCGTAGTATAGCGCTTAATTGATTAATAATGTTGTGATTATTCCTTGAGAATAATGAGTAGTTAGGCCGTGTCCATGAGATAGTGTAGGTGTCGTAGATACTAATGTACTATTGCGGTTGTTGGTGACGGTATGGTGGTACCGTCGCCGTGTGTGGGGGAGGAGATAGAACGGTTGCGAAAAGAGCTACGAAACGGTATGTTGTGTCAGTGGTATGTCTCGGATATTTTATCTTAACTTGATTGTGTAGTAATGTTGACCTTGAGGCCAAGAGTTCGTTTTCAATTCGGTTATTTTATGATGTATACGTCACCATCGGAGTCTATTAGCAATTATGTGATGAAATAAGAAAGCTTGGAAACGAGTTTAAGAACAAAAACCTTCTGCCCGGGTGACACTTGGCCGAGTACACCATGCACTCGACCGAGTGGCCGCCTACTCGGCCGAGTGGCCTCCTAGACTCGACCGAGTGGTCTGCCTTGACCCTTACCTCGTCAATACTTGACCTAAATATTGGGTGTATACTTGTATTTTCACGATTTATATTAGTTGGCTTGTGTCGGATGAATATGTTGACCCCATATGGATGAGACCTTGTGAAGTGTTTATGTTTGACCATATTATGTGGCGTTTGGATACTTTAAGATTGAAATTTTAAATGTAAGTTGTTAATTGATACGTGTAAGTGGATGACAAGAATGAGGCGATGATTGTGACTTTGTGAGTAGTACACCGCTAATTGTCGTGAATTCATTTTGTTATGATAATAATGTCCTTATTATGTGAGTTTTGTCGTAAGGTGTGTGTCACATAGTAATCTTGAATGCATAATTAGAGTCTTATGATGCTAGTAACGGAAGCATTATAGATGGATGGAAATGAATCTTATCTTCCTAAATACATAATAATTTAAACCCTCCAGGTTAAGCCACGTCATCAAGTCCAAATTTTTTTTTTTTAAAAACCTGTGCATGTGGGACCCGCATGTACTCAGTTTAATTTAATTGCTACAGAATTACTGATGAAATATAGGTTTCGTAATTATCTAGGTTTCGTAGTTATGTTAATTCATAAAGTCATAAATATAGGTTCGATGTTGATCGAGTTAATCGACTCATTTAATTTAATCGAACGATATATAATCAAAGATAATTACTACCATAAGGCATTCAAATTAGTAAAAAATAGAATAACTGAATCGATACATTCAATATAAACAAATTACAGCCATAACATTTAGTTCAATTTCCGTAATGAAAATTTACGAAATTTTGATGTGCAATTGGAACTACACGAACTAATAATACAAATGTTATTGAATTGAATTAGTATAACTAAAAATTTCTGTAACCAAAGAACAACAAAATAATTAATTTTCAGTAATGAAAAAGTAGTCAATTAGAAATAAAAACGGAAAAAGTAATAACCGAAGTAGGTGGGAAAAAATCAAATTTATTTGTCAATTATCTTCATGATGAAAAAATGAAAAAAAAAAATTAAAACGAATTTTAGAATAATATTTCCAAAAAAAATGACTAAAATTTGTTGAACTAATATTTTCCAATAATGGTAATATGGAAATTCATTTTCTAAAAGAAATAATATACCTAAATTATCAGTATTGGTTAAAAAAATATACTTCGTAAAAAATCCGTTCATTACACAATATGAAAATATGTGCTATAAATAAAAAGTTTGAAAGTTTAATTCTCTCAGATCTGGATAGATTGTCAATCATCATCGAGAAATGACTTGGAGCAAAAACTACGGCAACAATTCTATCAGCTGTCATTCCTTAATCGGAAGGTGGCATTGATAGGCTACAACGTAATTTCTACTACAACAAGTATATTTGTGGCCATTTATTTAATCGTCATAATAACAGTACACTCCATATTTGCAAGTAAAACACGATCCAGTTTTCCGATATAATCTACTGACCCAAAATCAGGTTGGACCAAAATAAGAATGGACCGTCAGATACTTTACTGTAATTTCAAACTGAACATAGTGATGTTTAGAAAATTACAAGAGTTTACTGTAATTAATCCCTAAACATAAAAAAGTTAATCCCTATACTTTACTGTAATTAATGACCTGATAAACATACCCGTGCAATTTTGCACGAGTTTAAAACTAGTAGTATCTTTCAAGTTAGCGACTAATAAACCGCATGTATTGAATCGGTTTTGTGTGATTTAGGTCCAAATGGCCAAGTTACGTGAATAAGCCCATCATTTTCCTTAAGCTTACAGAAGTAAATTACCAAAAATCATGAATTCTCAACAAGCTAAACCTCATTACATCATCACATACCCAAATACAGTTGCAAATGGCAGGAAATTTTTACAAGGTAGGAACTAGAAACATACACTCATAATACAAATTCTCACAGACGACGACGCTCATCACCGATTTAACTAATGTTAAACAGAAAAGGGGGTTGTGAAATCATAAGGTTATGAGTTACAACCGTCACAAGCAAGACTTGATACACTCATAATACATAACTTCGGTCCTCAGCCGAAGAGGAAACACAGGATTACACAAGTGACCCAGTGAAGATTCAAGAAAGACCAAACATTTTAAAAAATAAATAAAAACCCTTTAATTTTTAGGACCCAGCATCAAGTGACTGCTAGTATTATTGTTTGGTAAACTTTCTACTTGTGGATTAGTAATAATAGTATCCTTAAGTTCAACCTCTTTGATCTTCTGTTTCCTGGCATTCAAAGGACACTTCTCGTGCCGCTTTCTGAAATCACCAAAACTACATCTCTTAGCCAAAAACACCCCAAAAGCTGTTCCTAATCCAAATGTTAACCCTGTTCTTACTGCACTCATATTTCGAGTTTCGTAATTCCGAAGATCACTGATTAATTTGTATGTATTTAAGTATGTGTTAAGAGTTCAGATAAGAATATTTTGGGAAGTAGATAAGAGGGTATATATATATATATAATACTACTATGTATGATCATATTTTTAGCTTACTGGTCTTACTTCATTGACTTTATTTTTCGTAACCTCCAAGCTTTATCATCCCTCTTCAGGATTGGCAGAAGATGCTTGTTTATGAATAAACTGACTCTTGCTTTTGGAAATAGTCAAAATTGGCGTTCTTTCATACCAAAAAAAATACAAAAAAATCAACTTCATCAGGTCGCATTTTTTATGATATAATACAAAGGTTGGGCACTTAGAGTCTGAGACTGTAGTGCGATCTGGTTATAAAGGTTTTGAAGGTTACTACAAAGATAAGGTCACATCATAAATTCCGAAACAAACTAAAACTGATATTTCATACCATATGGTTAGTCCCTTAGTCCATTTAGAAAACTAAAGTGTTGCCTTTGGCTTGAGGTACTTTCTGGTTACCTTATGAAGTGAACCTAGAAAAGAAAGCCAGGCAAGCTCAGATGGGAACACGTGCTTGTAGTATTCCCAAAGCTACCATCTTCAATGCATAAGATACAATTCGTCTTAATAGTCGGCCCGAAGAAGTACTCCGTAATTGTCAGGGACTCAGGGTTAACGAATGGAGCCTGAAATAAGATGATTAGAAAGACAAAGTTGTTATCTGCAGAAGACTTAGAGGTTACCCTGTGCTATACAAGATTATGCTGGCCTGAACTGATAACTCCTACAGTCCTACCCAAACACTACGGAACAATATTTCCTCCTTGTCCGGAATCTGTAACATGTCCAGCAAATTATTACAGCAACAAGCAACTTTGTTACAGTTGATGCCTGTAGGAAACTATTCTAGTTGGTCATTAGACGAGAAAAAATGTCGACGGCATGAAAAGTACAAGTAGCATACAGGGTGCATATGTAGAGTATCCTTTGGCTCTGGTATCCATATGAAATAAACCACAAAAGAAAGCAAAGGAGCTGGTTCAGGTGGGAACATGCATGTAGTGTCACCAACGCTCACAATACCACGGGTTGCGAAACAAGAATTTATATTTGTACCTGTGAAAAAGTTCAGCAAGAAATTGATGTAAGATCCCTCTCATGACAGTCAGTCTTCCTTAAGACTAACTGTTGTCAAAATAGCAAAACAGCACTCATATCAGTTGAATGCAACGCATAACCTTGGTTCATGATGTAAGATCCCCCTCACCCTGGCAAACGCACATATACCTGAAACAGCAGAGATGTAAGACTGTAAATACTTTTCACTGCTCGTTAGAAGTGAAACAGAAACTTCCATTGTTAAAACGCATAAAGTTTTAAGACTAATCTGGTACATCAGCTACCCGAGTTCGGAGGCACTGTAGAATGACTGTAACAAAGTATCAGTCTACCAAAGCCTCAATTTTCCTCTTCCAAGTACCAATTTCCTACCTCCTTTTATCAGTCACTCAACTAACCACCTACTAGTCCAACAAAGCCTCAAACTTTTTCAAGAAATCATTACCAGTGACCTTAATTTCGGGGCACTCACAGACATTAGCGGATCCTGGAAAACTTCTTTGTGGGTTCCCTAATACCTATTTCTACATAAAAGTATTAATTTACTATATTTTTACCAAAAATTTGGACTAAAATACACACAAAATTTTTCCGTTTACGGTGTCCCACGACCCCGGAAAGGAGCACGTGGCTCCGCCACTGCTCACAGAGTCTCAGGAAGCAATCAGGGGAGCGACAACACACCCCAATCATAGATACTTTGTAAAACTTTACTTTGCGCCCCCAAGTTCCTTACAGATATCTACCAATGTTTTTCGAGTAAAATATCCACCAACTCAAAGACGGTAATGACTGTAATAATGGCATTGATTTTTAGTTCTTATTTAGGTCGTTTACATTCTTTTAGTGTAAAGCGGTCTTTCAGAGACGCTGGACTTACGTACAGCTTAGTGATTGGTGATAAATTAATAGGCAATCATGACACAAGTTAATCAATACCACCAGATTAATAACGATATTGCTATTTTTAGGCCTTGCATAAAGACTGAATTCATTCATCTACCTCCTCCTTACTGATACTTTGTGGAAAATTTTCAAATGCCAAGAAGATTGATTACGCAGCCACTTCCCATGAAATTCAGTAAGCTACCAACCTTCTACCACCCTACCAGATCTTCAAACTAAAAGATCTTTCTCATCGCGTGTGCATATCACCGACATTTTCACACACACTCAAATAAGACTCGGGTACTTGTTTGTAAAAACCTTCTGTTTTACCCACAGATATACGTTTAAGGCATTTAAGCCAACTCTTGAAAAATTACATGTATCAGAGTTTCTATGTATGAGACCATCACTAACTGCAACAAATTGTTTTATCATCCCAGTATTTTGTTCGTTGTCAATGTGAAGATCGCACCCACCTAAAATAAAATTTCATCTACGTGCTCTTTCGGGTAAGCCTAAAGTTCAGGAACAAAGAAAAAAAATGAGCTTTAACAAGGACTTCCGTCAGAGTATCATCAACATAGCTTTAACAAGTTTTACAAGGCGTTCAGGCCAAAAGCAATCTCACTGGGCGTACAAAGGAATGTAGGAATCCTAATACTAGTTTTCGTTGACCATTTTGCTAAACTTTTAGGCCAGGATCCAACAATTCAGAAAATACTCCAAAATAAACTGCAATATATAGCATAAGCACTGGTAGTTTTGGAATGACACCCGAAAGGCCAGAACACTCATAAACCAAACCTGGCCACTTAACGCTTCGTGTTAAATACAAAAACCTAGAAGACCCTACCAACCAAAAAACTGTATCCAATGCCAACATTTTTCACTCTATATATACCATGTTCACACCATGAAGAGTTCCAGTGGAAGTCATTAGAGAAGATGGATTTCAGAAGCTCGAAAGCAGTTGCCTTAATTGTTCTTATGAACATCTTGTGCTTCACATATATCTCTTCCCATAATGTCCCATACTCTCTACCTTCAAGCAAAAGTACAAAAGTGCCAAAAGAAGTTACAGCGTGGTTGCTGTGTGAAAATGTGGCTAGTTTGGTAGCTGACACTAATGCGACTGCGCCTATAAGAAAATGTTGTTCTCTACTGAAGGATGTTGATGTTGATGAGATTGAAGAAGGTGTATGTGCCGCATTGAGAGTCAAGGCGTTGGATCTTGACAGGGCTCAGTTAACCGCTGCTCTAAGAGGATGTGAAATTAAGGTTCGAACGGATCTCGAATGTTAAGCTTAAGAGGACAAAATGAAGACCGAGTCAAATACTATGTGTGACTGTGTGTCTTGCTTGTGTGCTTTGTTTGAGTTTGGCCTTTAAACTTCAGAAGTTTGGAATGTAATGTTGTGTGTTATATTGGGATTATTATAAATAAAACATATCACATTGTTTATACAAATCTGCTGCAACTAGGCAAGGTATATATTTTGTTCTATGCAAGTGATTCGGCGAGGAATCAATCAGGAATGACAGTAATACTACCTAACACACATCAGTTTTGTGTCAAAATTACTGAATCCTAAAGTTGTATAAGCAACCTTGACAGCGAAAGCCGAAAATTTAATGAATTGCCAACTCAAAAGTTGATCTTAGACAACTTAACTGCTACACATCAAGAAGCATACAAATGCTTGGCACAAATTACAACAAAATCAAAACAAGTAAAATGTAAACTTTTTCGCAGTTTCTGTAATATGAGATAGCAATTCTTTCAGCGAAAAGAGAATGAGACAAGCAGCATATGTCATTTAACGGAATCAAGTTAATGTGACCCTGGGAATTGGCTAAAACAGCAGTGTCTCAATCAGTATAAAATATAAAGCCAGGGGAAGTACCAAGAAAGGGCTCAGAAATACCTGGTGTCTTGCATAAGAAAAGAGAGCCAAGTAGACCAAGTTTAAACTTTAAAGCCAGCAATTAATTTCTGTGGTCTTCAGAAAATAATCACTCAGTGATTCCCAACTCAAGTCTCAGTAGTACGGCCATGGTGTCGGAGGACCTGCAGAAGGAAACAAACAGAATAATGTCAACATATTCATCGTTAATCAGTATTCGGTTCAGAATGTCAGATCCAGGCAACTACAATCCTCCGCTATCTTACTGCTGAGACTTCCTCAGACAACTAGCGAGTAAGGTTAGTTATAAGGCCTCATTCAGGATGTCAGATCCAGGCAACTACAATCCATCTAGTGTTTCCTGGCATTCAAAGTAAAAGTCCCGCGTTGTTTATTGGTATCACTAATATAGCATTTCTTGACCCAAAACGCCCCAAAAGATTCTCCTAATCCAAATGTTGATTCTGTTACTGCACTTAAGTGTCTCAATCTTCATGATTCAGAAGCTCACTAAACCTTATCTTGCTTTGGAAAGAGTCAGAACCAGTGTTCTTCCACTAGAAAAAAAAAAAAACTAGTTCATGGTGTCTTATTTTCAAATTTTATTGTCAACCCTAACATTAAATCTGGGTACTGGGACACTACCAATCTACCATGACCAAACTATTCAGGTGTTGAAAGAGATCAGGCTGCAGACCAACTGCAAGACAAAGACTAAACCTATACAGTACCATGGCAGTGCCTTTAGGAAACTATAATAATTTCTAATTAGATGAGATAACACGCCAACAGCAAGAAAGATAGGTCCATTAACATACAGCTGCATATGGAGTGTTTCCTTTAGCTCAGGCAATTTCTAATTGCCCCAGGCCCAGAAGGGAAAACATGCTTGTCAAGTTGTCATCAATGCTTAAGATACCATTTGCGTCGAAACGGAGCACGGAAGTAATCCTCAAAGTTAGTATGGACCGTGGAACATGAGACAAGATGATGATTAATCGACAATTGCCTCTATAGCTCCTTGTGGTGACGTAAAGAGGTGCGATGTATGCAGCATGACCCATGTAGTAAAAATAAAAAGAAGCTGTTTTTGCTGACCCGTAATGAAAATTGTGTTCTAAAATGTTTCATGGTTCAGTGCACACAAAAAGCTACTCGGTTCAAAACTTCAAACATAAAAAAAACTGACTACCTAGTTCGCGAACAAACTCCATTACCATAAAGACATTTATGTTGGAGGATCGAGGGACAAAACAGAGACACTTGTAGGTGTGATGATAGTTAAACAGAAACACAACTATTTGGTACATCAACTAGTCACTACCCAAGGCACTAAGATTGTTACATGCTGCCAGTCTACCACAGCTTACAAAAATTACTCCTAACTTCAGCCTCTTTCCTTACTCTCTTGCACCACCAATCAAGTGATCAACTTCCCACCTATCCACCCTATCCCCTTCTCAAACCATGTTGGAATTAAACTGAATCAACTAACTCAGCGATTCCACACCAAAGTGCAGAATCATTTAAAATGTCAGCATTTCTTTATGAACTGATAAAGGTTTTGGTTCCCTGTGTTCAGTCGGTATAGAAAAACTCAAGAAGCCCATAAGGACCCAAGAAAGGCTCGCTTGGTGCTATTTATAGGCTTACTAAAAGACAAACCAAAAAAAATTCAACCTTATTGTGACCCTGCACACCCGAGGCCAGGCTCAACTTGCTGGCCAAGACCCAAAAACAGCCCATTCTATTAATTTGGAGCTCGCGGGACAGCAAACACACTCGACAAAGCCACCGCAATTAGAACTAATAGTTCTGTCTATAATTAAAAAAAAAAAAAAAATCATGACAAAAGTAAATTATTCTCTACTATAATACAACTACTAGGTTTCAGTAAAGATATTGCTCTCTTTAAGCCTTCCATAAAGACTGGGTCCAGTGGTCTGCCTCTTTCAATTTTTGTACTTTCACGAAGATGGAAAAAAATGCAAGCAAGATTAATTAGGAAGCCACTTCCTATAACATTTACTAAGCCACCCACTGTCTACCAGTCTCACCAGATCTCAAACGCAAGACTCTTCATCTGAATTTTGCCTACCTCAATATATAACTCATCTGCATTTTCTACCAAAAAAGAGTATACAAAAATAATTAAAAAAAAACGCATTTAGGCCGCACCCAACAAAGAATTACTATCGAAAAAGGTACCACCGATTACAAGTTTACAACTATATCACGTTTAGTGTCATCATGAACCGTATTAGGGTTTGAGAACAAAAGTTCATGCTTTTGCGAATCCATAGCAGGACTCGCAGGATTAAGGTTCTAAACGTACACTTGGATCATGCTAGCACCATCCCCTTCTAAATTGCAGTTCTGACCATTATCAAAAAATTCGTAGTGTGTCAATTTCACAATGTGCGCAAATATCCAATGAATTTGAAAAATCCCATGATTGATGAGCTTGCATCAAGGTGTGGAAGTTATTCCTTTGCTAATAGGCTGATAGTAGTTACTCATTCAGTCATACCTTTGTGAAGTTTGTTACAGCTCAATGGCATCTAAGAAGCAAAATAGACAGAACCCCCAGAGGACTGATGCTAAGAAGCCAGCTACTTCTCCTGAAAATAACAGTAACCAGAAAGTGTAATTAGGGCGCTACCAGAATGGTTAAATGTACTGAATTTTAGTCCCACCGTGGAGCGCAAACTCAGTTTACATCAATACTTGTCTCCTAAGTCTTTAAATCAAAATATATTCAAAAAATGGTTTCAGTCTCCATGCATGTAAAATCAAATCTCTCACTCGTTGGAAAACACACAAAGCCATCATAATGCATGGCGGTTCTCAACTAAACTTGAAACACAACCTGGCGATTATTGATTTTCACAAAACTACAAAAAAAATTTTAAGAAAGAGCATAAGAACTGCAATTACGAATGGTGATTCCAAGGGTTTTGCCATATCAATCTGCAGGAGGAAACTCCAACATAATTTTGTACACAAAAAAGAAAGAAAACAAAACTACAAACCATCGTGCTATCTGGCAAAATTCTAATGCACAAGAATCACCCGAGGGATTTTGTTCTTATCGGGTTTAGAAAATTCAGTCCGGCAAGTAATCCATTGTAAGAAATAAGTTTTCTATAGACTCATTTAGCTAAAGTGCTAAATGCAGGGACCAAGAAACTAATTTCATAAAATACTTGGAAAAAAAGATCACAATTTATCATAGGGCACATATTCATCATAGCCCAATGTTATTTTGTCTCTTTAATTTCGTATCCATATCCGTATCTGACACAACACTTAAGGATGTCAATAGGATCCTTAACTGACACTTACCAGTTCAAACGCTTCTTTGCAAAGACAGTAATACACTAATACATGATGAATTTGAGGGAGTGAAGGGTATGCGAAGGAGTGACATGTATAATATGATTTTGGTTGTGAATTTGTGATGAATATTTACAGAAACCTAGATGACCCCACCTGATGGCGGAGCCAGGAATTAGCCCCAGCGGGGGTGAAAAATCTCAGCGGGGGCGAACTGGTAATGGTGTAAGGGAAGCGCGAAAAAAGTTGGAAAATTTTAACTAAATTCTTTGAAATTTCCGGCTGCCAGCGGGGGTGGCCGCCGCTGCTGGGGGGGGGGGGGGGGGGGGGGGGGGGGGGGGGGGGGGGGGGGGGGGGGGGGGG
>JAOWBH010184834.1:0-18468 GCA_028566215.1 Silene coronaria
ATGATCTTATATTCTTATACTTAATGGTTATTTGAGTGTTGTTATGTTGTTTCTCAATCACTTGTTCGCATTATTTGAATTCTTACTTAATTGCTGTTATCTTGTGGACTAAATGTTATCTTTTTCTCAATTTGTTGTTGGATTTAATTACTATTTACTAGGATGCTATGTGTTATATTTAAGTATGCAAGTTTCGAGTTTAGCTATATCGTAACTGTGTTGGATTAGTTTTACCGCCTTTGTTTGTTCAACAGTAATGACTGATGAAAATATGAAATCTAGTATAACACCCCTCAGAGCGGAAAGTGGTTGTGAAGGTTCTTGTAGTGCAATTCCATCTGATTTTGAGAGCCCAAATGAAACGCAATCAGACCCTTCCATTGTGCCTCTTACTAGTAGGCATACATCACCTGTTTGGAAGGATTATGTTAGGAAACGAGTTAAGGAAGAAATCAAAGCAGAATGCAACTATTGTAAAAAACTTTTTGTTGAAGGTCGAGGTGCTGGCACCACTCATTTAAAGGATCACACTTTGATTTGTCCAAAGAGAATATGCCAAGATCTTAAACAAACTAGATTGTTTGGCTCACAATCTAGTCTTAGCAATAAGAGTGAAACACTAACATTGGCGCCTTATGAATTTCACCAAGAAAACGGAAGACGCGATGTTGCTGAAATGATTATTCTCCATGAATACGCGATAAGCATGGTTGAACATTATGGTTTTAGAAAAGTATGTAAGACTTTGCAACCGGGTTTTAAAGTTCCAAGTCGGAACACAATAAAGAATGATATAATGAAAAGATACTCTAATGAGAAGGGTAATATGATGAAGCTGTTAACAAAGACCAAGAGTAGGATTGCTCTTACAACAGACATGTGGACTGCAAGTAATCAAAGGAAAGGGTACATGGCGGTCACTGCACATTTCATCGATAATACATGGAAGCTACAAAATTTTATACTTAGGTAACCATCTACATTTTTCGTAGCATTTACATTCTATGAGATGTCATGTACTTTCTCTTGATTTATCATTAGTCATTTCTTTATTGTGTTTATATATGTCTTACCTAGATTTTTATACGTGGAGGCACCGCATACAAAAGATGTCTTAGCTGAAGCTCTGTGTAAATCCATATATGATTGGAATTTAGATTGTCGCATCTCTTCTATCACTCTTGATAATTGCACAACCAATGATGCTGTGATGGATATCTTGCGTTCAAAGCTTCCTAAAAATTCTCTCATTTTGGGTGGAAAATTCATACATATGCGTTGTTGTGCGCATATCTTGAATCTGATTGTTCAAGAAGGTTTAAGCAAAATTAGCGAGGGCATTGAAAGGGTTAGGAGTAGTGTGATTTTCTGGACAGCTTCTGTTCTAAGGAAGACAAAATTTGAAAGTACGGCTATAATTCATGCTACAAATTGTTCAAAGAAGCTTGTAATTGATTGCAAAACTCGTTGGAATTCAACTTATGAAATGCTTAAGGTTGCAATTGAGTATAAGAATGTTTTTGATGTGTTAAGTGGTCGAGAGTCTGATGTTTACAAAAGTGCGCCGCTGAGGGAAGACTGGGAAATGGCGGAAAAGATTTGTGAGAAGTTGGAGTTATTTAGTGACATAACACATGAATTTTCTGCTACAAAGTACCCTACTGCCAATATTTATTTTACTAATATATGTGAAATCAAATGCCAATTGAATATTTGGGCGACATCTTTGGATCCTTTGATAAAGGATATGGCAGGTAAAATGTTGGATAAGTATAATAAATATTGGAGTGATGCTAATACTCTTCTAGCCGTGGCAGCGGTTTTAGATCCTAGGTATAAGTTACCACTTATTAGATACTATTACAAGAAACTTTACAAGGATTATGATGTGGAGCTTGAGGTGATGAGGGTGAAAGATGTTTTGAAGAACTTGGTTAGTGAGTATTCGCTTACTAATGGAAAGAATAAGGAGAAAGAGTTGGGTTACAATCAGATGCCTCCGCCATCTAATACACTTAGTGGAAATGGAAAATTGAGCGAATTTGCTAAATATTTGGAAGTGGAGGAGAATCAAGTTGAAGATAAATCTGAGTTAGAAAAGTATCTCAAAAGTCCAAATGTGCCACTGAGTGTGTCAGGCGACTTTAACATCCTTGTTTGGTGGAGAACTAATGGTTCAACATTCCCAATACTTCAAATGATAGCAAGAGACATCTTATGTATCCCAGTTTCTAGTGTTGCTTCTGAGTCCGTCTTTAGTACGGGTGGGCGTGTGTTAAGTGATCATCGTAGTCGGCTTCTCCCATCGACCGTGGAGGCGTTAATGTGTAGTCAAAGTTGGATTTGGACTAATATTAAAGGTTAGTATACGTTTTCTGACCTCTTTTTATGTGACGCATTTAAATTTGTTTTCTTATATCTTGTGTTAACTTCTGAAAAGATATATAATTGCCAAGATTGTCAAATGTAGGTGGTAGTCGTGAGTTAAAGGAAGTTGAATGCCAGCAAGTCATGGATGAAATTGAGGAGGAAGAATGTATCAGCGTTGATGATGAAGTTATTGAGGTATTACTCTAATAAATGGAAAAAGTTGTCACTGTGTCAGTTTATATGTGATATTGATGGTGTTGGTTTTTATGTTTCAGATTAATGGAGACTAACCAAAAGTTTTCATGAAGATTGAAGACCATATGTCCATATATCTTGAAGTCAGTAAGCAGAGCTGGCCAGTAAGAATGCTAATGGAGCTCTAGATAATTTGAGGGAGCAATGAGTGAAGATTTGTTACTTTGATTAGGTAGCTTTGTTAACTCTTCTGCGAGGAATTATGGCATGTATTTCATTGTTTGTACGAGACTAGTATATTTTAGATTCAAGATTTATACTTTTAAAAATTGTTTTGCAAGGTGATATATAATTTGGCGGGTCAACGGATCCCCGCGGGGCGGGGATGGTTTTGAAAAGTATCATTCGTCGCGGGTCGTGGGGCGGGTATGGGTACGCATTTTAGTTCGCGGATGCGGGTGCGGGTGCGGGTTACCCCTCCTCCGCACCCGCCTCGCCCCATTGACATCCCTATTCCTACTGTTGAGAGAGTGGCGAGTTTTTAAGGTTTTAAGACGATTTTACAAGGTCATTAACTTGAATCTGTTGGAGAATAATCTGCTCCATTATCCTAGTCCATATTTTGTATATTTTGTTGATACTACAGTCGAAGATTATTATTTTTCCTTCCTCTTATTAACCTTATTTTATGTAGTCAATTTCTTGATTGTAGGCAACTGTTACATTAGCTTGTACTATATATTGATGTACCATTCTCATTGTAATTCATCACATTAATAATATAAACTTATATGGTATCAGAGCAACGGTTCGATCTCCGTACCAAACCTGCATATACCAAACTCGTGCTTTCTTGACCCCCTTCCCATGTCGGGAAACACCATTCCAAACCACTCCAAGCCCACCAAACCCCTGGTGCTTGTGAACATTCACGCCGTCACGAAATTTGATGGTTCGAATTATCAGCAATGGCGTCTCCAATTTGAGGCTCTACTGCAGGGATACGATCTATCAAATTTCATTGATGGTAGCAACCCTCCACTCATATTTTTGGAGGACAGAGATAAACAGCCAGTCCCTAATCCAACGTACCACACTTGGTTCCGGCAATATCGACTACTCTTCAGTACCGTGCCAAGCACTCTCGCTCCCTCTGTTAGTCCCATTCTAAACCGGCTGGCCACTACCAAAGAAGCATGGGATGCTCTTGCTGCATCTTACGCGCGTCCGTCTCGTGGTCACATAAAACAACTCCGTCACAAACTTAAAACCATTACCAAAGGAACATCCTCCATCAGTGAATACACCAACAAAATAAAAAATACCGTTGACGAACTCGCACTTCTTGGACACGTCCTATCCCAGGAGGATGTCACTAACCAAACCATAGATGGTTTGCCCTCATCTTATCAAACCGTCATTGATGCAGTCAATGCCCGTGATAACCCAATCACTTTCTCTGAATTTCATGAGAAATTGATTCACCAGGAACTCGTTCTCCAGCAAACCGAGTCATCTCAAACCAACACCTTCAATCCTATGGCCCACCCTACCTATACCCGTCATTCCGCTGCTCTTCACTACTCTCACACTCGTACCCCTGCTGCTCCTCCACCGCCTGATGCCAACAACCAGAATCCAAAAAATCCCTTTCGTTGTAAATGCCAATGGTGCCACGTTCAGGGTCATACCTTGTCCTATTGCCCCATATTCAAAGCTTTGCATCTTGACATCCGTGTCCCACCGTATACTCGTACTCCAGCTGCTCACACCACCCCTCAAGCCCAAGCACACCCCACAACTCTCACGCCTCAACCTCAGCTTGTACCTTCCCCGTGGCTCATTGACAGTGGTGCATCGCACCACGTCACGACCGGCCTTGCTAATCTCTATCTCTATTACCCTTATGATGGAACTGATGAGATAATTATCGGTGATGGTTCGGGTTTACTCATCTCGAATGTGGTTAAGTTTCTTTACCTTACTAAGTCTTTTTTTTCATTTAAAAAACGTCTTACATGTACCTCAAAATGCACAAAAACATTATTTCCGTCTCACAATTTTGCGCCGATAATAATGTATGTATTAACTTCACTTCCACTTCTTTTGTTGTGAAGGCATGTGATTCCGGCGTTACCATGTTCACCGGCATAGCCAAAGATGGTGTTTACTATTGGCCAACGTCGTCGTTTTCGCAAGCCCACACCGTATCCATCCAACACGCTGACCTCCATCACCGTTTCGGTCATCCACATGCTGTTGTTTTTAATCAAATTGTTTCTCATTTAAACATTAAGTCTTTACCTTTGAATAATAATAATAATTGCAATGCGTGTTCTATCTACAAAAGTCATAAATTGCTTTTTACTATTTCATCACTTACGTCTCAATTTCCCCTTGAAGTAGTCTTTAGCGATTTATGAACGTCCCCCGTTCTCTCATTCAATAATTACAAATACTATCTGATTTTTGTCGATCATTACACAAAATTTACATGGTTATTTTCGTTAAAGAAAAAATCGGACACCCATCGCATATTCTTAAACTTTAAAGCCTTTGTTGATAAACAATTCTCCCGTCCATTACTCACCCTTTACTCAGACAATGGCGGCGAATTCAAAAAATTAAAATCGGATCTTGCTACTGCCGGAGTACAACACCTAACCTCATCTCCACATACCCCCGAACACAATGGCTTTGCGGAACGACGTCATTGTCATATAGTGGACACCAGTCTTGCTCTTTTGTCTCATACCTCTATGCCCGTCACATATTGGTCACTAGCCTTTCAGACCGCGGTGTATCTTATTAACCGCTTGCCTACCTCCAACCTCAACCACCAATCACCATACTTTCGCCTCTTCCACACTCAACCCAAGTACTACAATCTTCATAACTTCGGCTGCCTATGTTACCCTTGGCTCCGGCCATATACCCACCACAAACTTGACCCACGCTCAATCGCTTGCCTCTTTGTTGGTTACTCACCCACTCAACATGCCTACATGTGTCTTGACCCCGCCATAAATCGAATCTATGTCTCTCGCCATGTTCGTTTTGTGGAGAACACCTACCCATTAGCCACTAAGCCCACAAACACCCCCCTCCCTCCTTCCACCTCCTAGTGTCCACTCGAACTTTCCCTACTTTGCACTCCAAAATCCCCAGTAAACCCGGCCTCAGACCCCTTTCCAACCCCTGTCCTCGTCCCTCTCGCCTTATCACACAAGTTTACTCCCGCCGTCAAAAATCCCCTCAATTGGACCCTTCCGCCACACCCCCCTCCTCACCTAACCCCCAACCTGCCTCCAATGACCCACAACCCCTGCCCCATATCCATGCCACAAGAGCCTCTCACAATATTTACAAACCAATTGATAAGTTCAATCTCAATGCTCAACTACACCTTACTGAACCCAAAACCACGAAAAAAGCTCTCATAAACCCGACATGGCGTGCTGCTATGGAGGCCCAATTTCACGCCCTTCAGGCCAACCAAACTTGGAAAGTCGTCCCTCCTTCCCCTAACCAAAATATTGTGGGATGTAAATGGGTATTTCGTACCAAATACAATCCTGATGGAACAATCCACAGACACAAGGCTCGTCTTGTTGCAAAAGGATTTCACCAACGACCCGGGTTGGACTATAATGAAACCTTTAGCCCCGTCATAAAACCTGCCACGTCTGATTGTTGTTGTGTCTTGCTGTAACTAAGAACTGGTCGTTGCGCCAACTGGATATCAATGATGCTTTCCTCCAAGGCACCCTAACTGATTCGGTTTACATGGCTCAACCACTTGTTGATCCCCAAAAATCGTCTCATGTGTGTCACCTAAAAAAAGCCCTCTACGGCCTCAAGCAGGCCCTTAGGGCCTGGTATACTGAGCTGCGCTCTTATCTACTCGAGACGGGCTTTCAAAATTCAGTCTCTGACACTTCGTTATTCATACTTACTGCTACTCATGATTTATTTGTGCTTGTGTACGTTGATGACATAATTGTGACAAGTGCTTGTTCCTTGAAAGTTGATTCCTTCATCAAAGCTCTTTCCCACAGATTCTCACTTAAGAACCTTGGCCCTCTTGCGTATTTCTTGGGAGTCGAAGTCTAGCCATGTGCCAAAGGCTTCTTCCTGACTCAGCACAAGTACACGACTGATCTGCTGACACGAGCCAAAATGATCGATACCAAACCATGCTCCACTCCTACGGACTCTACTGTCAAACTCCGTTTTCGTGATGGTGCCCCATTTGAGGACCCCACTGAATTTCGTGCCCTTGTGGGCAGCCTTCAATACCTGTCTTTAACACGTCCGGACATTGCCTTTGCTGTTGGCAAGTTGTCTCAGTTTATGCATCAACCTACTATGAGTCACTGGTCCGCCTTGAAACGCTTGCTAAGATACCTTGCTGGGACTATTTCGCATGGTATCACCATTCATCGCGACACTCCCCTAAATCTACATGCTTATTCCGATTCTAATTGGGCAGGTAATCTCGATGACCTTACTTCCATCGGTGCCTACATTGTCTACCTAGGCCATACTCCAATTTCTTGGAGCTCCAAGAAGCATAAAACAATGGCTTGGTCTTCCACGAAGGCTGAGTACCGCTCCATTGCCAATGCAATGGCTGAGCTAACTTGGCTTGGTCACCTACTTATGGAGCTTCACATTGTCCTTCCCTTGACCCCGGCTATTTACTGTGACAATCTCGGTGCAACTATTCTTAGTGCTAATCTCGTATTTCATTCCCGAATGAAGCATGTTGCCCTTTATTACCACTTCATCCGAGAGAAGGTCCAAGCTGGTCTCATGCGTGTGGTTCCAATTGCCAATGACAATCAGCTCGCAGATGCCCTCACCAAAGCATTATCCCAGTCTCGCTTTGATATGCTTATGTCCAAGATCGGTCTCTCGTCCCGACCGTCCGTCTTGCGGGGGGTGTTGGAGAATAATCTGCTCCATTATTCTAGCCCATAATTTGTATATTCTGTTTATACTACAGTCAAAGATTGTTATTTTTCCTTCCTCTTATTAACCTTATTTTAGGTAGTCAATTCCTTGATTGTAGGCAACTGTTACATTAGCTTGTAATATATATTGATGTACCATTCTCATTGTAATTCATCACATTAATAATATAAACTTATAGATTCCTCATTTAGTGGCTATAGCAGAACATCCTTTCGGCTTGTATATCACTATACCAGTAATTAACAGTAACAATGCCTTTTTTCTATAACTTATTATTGCAAACCTTTGTGAATATTACGACTTTGTTATAGTATTTGACTCATTTTAAGATTTAAGACGGATTATCCGTCTTAATCAAGACTTACCGTTTGTATAATCAATTCGTAAATTCGTAAAAAGAAGTACATTTTTTTCGGACCATACCAAAATGTAGGGATTCAAGCCGGTCCAATTCCGACTCAATTACATGAATCGAGTCGCGAATTTCTGAAGTCTAGAAAAAGTTGGAGTTCAAGGGTATACTCGATGTGAAGGTAAGAACATTTGAATTGTTAGCTTTCAACTTCTTTACCGAGATAAAAATAAAAAGGAAATGAAGAGATTAACCGCCAAATTAATTTCATTCTCCAAAATCACAATTTCTCGCAAATTTACCACACAATTAACATCTTCTTCATCATCAATTTCCAAATCCCCAATTCAAAACCTAAAACCCTGTTCAAATTCCAATGCTTTATTCTACAAACCCTCCAAAATCCACCAATTTCTCAAAAACCCATCTCAGAATTGCAATACCCTCTAATTTGCCCTCTGAGCAAAGAAAAATCAAGAAAAGGTCACAAATTGAGGAAGTTTTCGAGTCGGCCGAGGAAATGATTGAAGCTTTTAAGGAAATGGAGGCTAACCTTGATGAAGGTGATATTGGGTTAGCTTGCATGCAAATAGGGTTTCAACTTGAGCAAGAAGGTAAGGATCCTCAAAAGATTCTATCTTTTGCTACTAGAGCTTTAGCTGCTTTTGATCATGTTGAAAATAACTGTTCTTTACATGTTGCTATGATTTTAGAACATTTGGGTTCTACTAATTACTATAATTTAAGGAATTTTAATGATGCATTAGGGTTTCTTAATAGAGCTAATCAGATATTGCTTAAGTTAGAGGGTGATAATGGGTATGGTGCTGAGGAAATTAAACCGTTACTTCTTGCTGTTCAGTTGGAGTTGGCTAATGTTCATGCTGCTGAGGGTAGGATTGAGGATTTTGTGGATAATTTGAGGAAATCTTTGAAGATTAAGGAGTTTTTAATGGGGAAGGATAGCACAGAGTTTGGTAATGCTAATAGGGAATTCGTTGAAGCGTGTGTCAGGAGTAAGAACTTTAAGGATGGGCTGTCGTATTGTTTGAAGGCGTTGGAGATACATTTGGTGTTGTTGGGGGAAAACTCAGTGGAGGTTTCTCATGATAGATGGGTTCTTGGGATTATTTATAGTGGGATGGGGGAGTATGAGAAAGCGTTGGAGGAGAATCGGTTGGCGCAAAAGGTTTTTATGAATTGTGGGCGTGGCTCTGATTTGCTTAATGCTGTTACTTGGGAGGTATGAGGCTGCTATAAATACCTTGAAGGAGCATGAGAAGGTGTTGGAGGAGAATAGTGAGAATGCTCTTCTTTTGAAGACAATGGGTAAGGCCTTGGTTAACCAGGAAAAGTTTGCGGATGCTAAGGGCTGTTTGGAGATTGCTTTTAGTGTGCTTGACAAAAAGGAAAAATCAAAGCTGTTGGAGGTTGTCAGATCAGACCCTTTAGTTGTTAGAATATGTGCTTAGATGTTGCCTCTGTCGGGATTGTTAAGAGGGGTTGAAATAATGTAGAAGAAATGTTCATCTAAGATGGTGATTAGTATTGTCTTGCTTGCTAAAATTTGTATAAATGCTATGCTATTCAAGCATTTGGAAACGTGGCAGTGCTCCATGAATACCGACTACGCTTGTAGATCTGTGGCCTGTCTCTTGAGGGTAATAGGATGCATCACGGAAGCCTAGAGATACAAATTCTAATATATCATAATGTTTCTGGTCGTCGTTAGAAGTAGCACAAAGCAAACACCCATATGCCCGTAGAAGTTTACTTTTCATGGACTTTTGACTGGAATCATATACAGCCCCAAAAGACATTTAACAATCCCGCGTTTGTCGAAACAGTACACATACTTAATTGAGCGTCCATCTTCAATTAATCTACCAAACTAAATTGAGGCAAGATAGTAAAGCATACTACCCCTATTTTCCAGTAAGCCCTTTTGAGTTTTTTTTTTCTCTTTTTTCTAAATAGTCAATAATTGTTCTTTATTGAAGTGAAGGGAGTGCTACTTGAAAGTGAGGGAAATAATGATTGTTATAGATGCAAATACACATCTAGCAAGTCTGAAGAACCAACCCCGTTCTTAGACCTAACATTTCATTCCGTTATGTGCACTTAATTAAACTACCTGAACTTGTTTTCCAATATATTACAACTGCAGGAACACTTAAAAAGGCAAGTGGTTTACATTGTCAGAAGTCAAGAGCGTCATTGTATAAAACGCAAATTTTATCACAATACCCGTGGCTAATGCTTTTTAGTGCTTAATTATGCAAATTATTATGAGAAAAGAAGTTTAATCACGTAAGTTACAACATAGTACAACTTACAAGCTACTGAAACTAATCATGTAAAATATTATGCGGAATTTTTTGTATTGGTGTTAACTCCTATTGTCTTTGGGAGGAGTCTCCTTTTGGGTACTAACTGCCCTCAGGGTTCTTAAGGTTGTTAAGGCCTTAAGGGGCATCTCCATCCATTATCTTAAAGAACGAGTGGCATAAAACTATTTAACTGGACTTGAATATCTGAAAACCAATTTTTCTCGATGTGAACAGATTTTACATATCGGATTAGTTTTGACTACTTATGTTGAGAATTGAGATAGTAGCTAATATCGTTAAAACAACATCGAATTAGTTTATGGAACTTTTCTCTAAATATGTATACTTAAAACCTTGTATGTTCAATGACAGCTATCCCCTTGCAATAGAGTTCCAGCAAAAGGCAGTTGAGGTGTTGGAAAGTCATGGACTTGGTGAAGAAGACGAGCTGAGGGAAGCACGTCAACTTTTGGAGCAACTGAAGGTGGCTCTGCCTCTACCGGACTCTAGTGATGCTAACCCAGGCTTGCAGCCGCCTCAACCCAGCAGTCTCTAGCAATCTGGTTTAAATTGAAAGGAAGTTGTCTCAGGCACTCTAGTTAAGTTTTTGTCTAAACTTGATTTTATCTAGTTAAGTCGTCTCAGCCACACTCTAGTGGCTGAATTGTCGTACATCTTGGCGAAATTGCAAATGTGGCTGGCTGACACAGGACCACTTGTTTTATCATATTTTCTGATCAAAAGATCATGGGAATGCACTTATGCACACAGTCTGAGATTTTAATCTAACCTTTAATGGTTTTGAAAAATGGTGCGATTTTTACTTGTTTGTGCTTTTTATTTTTTATTATATCAATCGAATATAAATCCAAAATCATCGATATAACGGCTATATGGGTTATTCAAAACAATTTCTTTATATGTTTAGTGTAGGAGTGATGTTGCATTTGTTTAACATCTGAGGCTGAGATACGGTGATACAGTTGTTTTATTTAGTATTTCGTATAGTGAAATTGTCACTGTTTCTTTATAGCACAAAACTGAGAAATTTTTATTTGTTTGAAGGATCTAAGTTAAAATCCCGATAATAAATGTTGTCTCCTTAAACTACATACCAAAGCCATTAGGCATATTTTGGTGTTCATTCCAAAGTCATTATGGTAAAAATTTATGTCTATTTCCTGCTGTCCTTGATATGCCGACTTATTTAGAGTGTTTATATTAAGTGGTTTATGATGATCTATATTTTAATTATCTTCTGTGCGCTTTGCCATCCTCTGGTTATTTGTTGGGAATGAAAAACGAAAATGTAGAAGAGTTATTCACTTATTCATCTAAGATTGTGATTTAGTATTGCATGTCCTGCTTGCTAAGCCTATGTTATTCAAGCATTTAGAAATGTGGCAGTGCTCCATGAATCCCGCTTGCAGTAGTCAATGTTTAGATTTGTGGCCTGAGGGTAATAGGATGGATCAGGGAAGCCTAGAGATACATATTTTGATATGTTACTATTTTCTAGTTGTTTCTAGAAGTTACACAGGGCAAATACCTACAATATTGTAGAAGTTTACTTTTCATCGAGTTTGGACTGGAAACATACACAGCCCCATTAGACACTGAACAATTCTGCGTTTGTCGAAACAGTATCAAAATCAAATGACCGTCCATCTTCAATGGATCAACCAAACCTGTTCTCGCACCTAACATTTCTACCCGAGCATGTTTTCCAAAATATTAAGACTGCAGGAACACTTAAAAAGTTAAGATGGCTACTGTGGCTACAGAATTGAGACATACTGATGGCTCAAGGCTGCTGCACACATTGAATGATGCATTCAAAAGGTAGGGCATATGACAAGAAGCTAGGTTACTTGGACACGTTGCGTTGGCTGCATGCTGCTTGTTGGACGCTGAGATATTCTGACATGAATGTCTACACTTCACTTTGGGTCAAAAATTAAGAAACATTGTCATATAATGCCCGAGCCTGACTCTCTAACACCGTGTTGCTTGCAACACTTGCATCCAAGTCAAAGGAACATAGCCTCAGCCTGAAAACAGAGTTCCTCTATCATCTTGGTGCTCTGATGATATTCTGCTTAGGGCTTTGCTTCCGTTTAAGTAGATTTCCCTTTGCGCAACATGTTTTATTGAACTGCTTCCCTGTTCTTCTCACCTATGCTGCTTATTTGCCTGATTTAAAGTACTCTTGAGGTCAGGGTTAACGGGTTTGGTCTCATATGTGAGAGTCTCATACAAGTTTTTGTTTTTATTTGTGCGCTTGAGTTGTTTTTATCCTTTTTCTGTACTCGACAGGGTAAACCAACAAATTAGCATCTTGTAAGTAAAATATGAATTACGAAAGATGTAAACTAAAAAAGCTATTTGTATATGACCAGTGTCTGCTGAAAATAGTCAATGTGTGCAGCAGCCTTACACTCTCAGAAGTCAAGAGATTAATTGGGGAAGGAATTCGGGTTGTTAGTTGTGGGAGCGGGTTGAGGGAAACACAGTGGTAAATTTTACAGGGAAATGATTGCCTTCAGGTGCCCCGAATAACACCTATCCGAGATTATGAGGTGACAGAGGTGTACCCTTGAAATATGGCACACCTAAGATAAGTTCCTTACTTTGTTATCATTTGGTGGGCGAAAACGTACTATGAACCTTGAACTGATTGTAGAACGTAGAACTGAACGTTGCACTTATTTTTTATAAGAATCGACCTATCTGGGGTTTATTCTCCAACCCAGATTCTGTACCTTTAACTGAAATGACATTTTTTGTTTACAAATGACCTTTTTTTTTGTTCGTATTGGAAGAGATGGTTGGGAAGTCTGCCCCCAGTGAAAGTTATATTCTTGCTTGTTCATCAATTCACCCAGGGTGTCTGTCTCGATCACAAAGAAGAGTTGTTAACTCCTATTGTCTTTTGGAGCAATTTCCTTTGGGGTACTAACTGTTGTACGAGTTGTTTCCCTCAGGGTTCTTAAGGTCATTAAGGCCATAGGGGGAATACTCTTCCATTATCTAAAAGAACGAGTGGCGTGAAACTATCTAACTCGACTTGAATATCTGAAAACCATTTTATCTCATGTTGGCGATGTCAACAAATGTTACATATCATATTTAGTTTTGACTACTTATGTTGAGACTTAAGATAATAGCTATTATCGTAAAATCAGTATGGAATTAGTTTATGGAACTTCTCCCTAAATCTGTACACTTAAAAGCTTGTTTATTCAATGACTACTAACCCCTTGCAATAGAGTTCCAGCAAAAGGCAGTGGATGCATGGGAGGATCGTGGAAGTAGTGAAGAAGACGAACTTAGGGAAGCACGTCAACTTTTGGAGCAACTCAAGGCGATTGCTCGTGGCGCTTCATCCAAAGATTACCCTACAAAGGCTCTGCTTCTACCGTACTTTAGAGCTGCTAGCTGAGGCTTGCAGGCTCCCCAGGCCAGCCCAGCATTCCCAAGCAATCTAGTTAAATTGAAAGAAAGTTGTTTCAAGCACTCTTGTCAAGCTTTTGGGAAGATTGTACTCCATGAATCGATGAATTAGATAGTACGTACTCCATACTTTGTTATGAAGATTGTACGTGGGAAGTTATGGTTGTTATCTTGTTAATCTAGTTATGGATTTTCATTGGGAGATTAATAAAGTCGTCGATCATTCGATTGGGGTAACCACCTTTTTTTTTCGAAATTACTTTTTCATATACGAATTTTACTATTTCATATACATTTTTTCATTAACTTTCCATATCATACTCTTTTTTCTAAACATAAAAAATCGAACTCTTATATGTATCTTTTTTGTTGAAATCGAATCTAATTGCTCTAAAAACTTGAACAATTCATAATTCTCCCATTAGTGAATTAATTTACTTATTTATCAATTATAAATATGTTTTATTGAAATTATTAGGGTTTATCAATTAGCGGTAAAATTAATATTTTTTAATTGTTTATCAATTAAATTAATTAGGGTTTATAATTGGCGGTGTTGTGTTGATGGAACGCTAACATTTATGTGAAAAAGCAGGACTCATTTTAAATTGATGTATAAACGCTAAAACAATACTCCAAGTGTGTAACACTATGAGCCTAGTATTGATTAAAACTTCACGATGCATTTTGATGAAGCATTATGACGCCACTACTACAAATCATCCCATGCTTTTGAATCTGATTGCAAGTTTGCAAAATTGTGAACATAAGCCAACTAATACGTACAAAATGCTGGGGCGAAGAAAGGTCAGATGAAAAATGGTTCAACGAAGTAATGTCGGACAAAGCACCGGTTGACGGACGTCGGACGGAGGGAGGTGAAGTAATGGGAAATGAAAAAAAAAAACAATTGAGTGAGGCAGCAAAAAAAATGGAAAGGAAAAAATTATAAAAGATGTTGAGAAAGAGCAAAATTCGTATGTGAAAAAGAAAAACTTTTTTTTTTCTCCTGGTGGTTAAGAATATGACTAGTTTAATAATTGTGTCGAGCCCTTAGAGTAATTTTAATTTCGTGGTACCATACTCTTTAACATAGATGAGCGGGAATTTAGAACGGGAGTAATTCTGATTTCGTGGTACCATACTCTAACAAAGTGTGTATGTGTGGATACTTTTTTTTTCATATTTAAAATTGAACAAATATTGTAGAAAAATAAATAGATAAGAATTTAATATTCATATTTTACTTACATTCATTAGTCCATCAATATGCCGCATTATATTATCATCATCAAGTATCAACCATAAAGCTCTTTTTGTAGAACCTCTCTCTAAAATATTCCCCTGACTTATCACTGTGACCCAAAAAACCAAAACCTAAATTTCCCTTGTGCCACCGCCGCCTCCCTCTACCCTTATCCCCTCACACGTTGCAACCCATTCACCTGAGATAAGTTCATCCATTGGTCCATCTTCGGCGATCAATAATCTCTCCTAGCCTTCCGCTCACTCATGCTAACTTACGATTCCAATCTTTTTTGGTGTCTGATGATGGCTTTGCACCAGTTTCCTTCCATTTCCGATGTTATTTGTGGTTGTTTGCTTGGTTGTCCTCCTCGGTCCCACACGATTTCCTGTCTCCTTGTTTCTTTCGATCATGCTTGTCGTTCCGGGTTGTGATCCCCGGCCTGTGGCCCCTTCTCCCCACCCCCGGTAAGGAGTTTTCCCTAGGTCTTTTCGGTTTTCGACGGTCTTTGGGGTTTAACTCATCTTGTGTCTCTTGTTGGTTTATGTTAGTGTTTCAATGGGTAGATAGTGTGATCCTCGGCCAGTGGCCACTCTCCCCACATATCGTGTCCTTGAGATGGACATAATCCATCATGGTGGTCTTCGTATAGTGTTGCAGTTTGGAGTAATGCTGATCCCCGGCCCTTCGGCCATTCCCCCACTTTTCGGCTCCATTTTGCGTGTTTTTTGTTCTTACTAGGGTCTTCGTTACTTTGTGCAGTTGCATGTAGGATTGGTTGTGTTGTTGTTGGGATGTTGATAGTCACTATTGTGGGTCGCGACCTATTCTGTTGGCGGACTCGTTTCTTGTTTGTCTTGGTTGGTTTGGTGGCGTTGCCATGATTGTGGTTTGGAGTGGGTCGGTGTTGATGTATTTTGAAGTGTGATCGGGTTGGTCAAAGTTGGATCGGATACGGTGTTAGTTTTGATGACTTCGGTGGTCTATTTTACATCATTCATGTTAATGCCTTTTCCTCTGTTTTCATTAATAATAACCTTCTTCTAATTATAGGTGTCATGTCCCCTAATCATTGGGAAGGCCCGTTGGTTATGGGTGTCTTGTCCCTTAATCATTGGGGTGGCTTGTATTGTCGCATTTTTAACCTAATCTGGGAATGGTACATTTGCATCCGGCTTCTGTTGTGCCCATTTTGATTTGGCCTTATGAGATGGCGTTTGTTAAGAGGTTGTTCAAAGTGGCTTCTATTTTCCTACCTATATATCTTCCTTTTCAATTTTCTTGGCTTCGAGGTTCTTGTCCGCAAGGATTGCGTTTCAAAGTATAGGAGTTTTCTCTCCTCTGGAGACAGACTATCGTGGTCTGCTTTTCGCTTTTCCTTTCTACGTGGCCTAAGTGCACTTTGCTCACTCTTGACGGTTTAAGGGTCTCGTTGGTTTCCAGAGGATATGTATCATAACCAAGTGAATGAATCTCCGAGGCACATTTTTGTGTCTTGTAACAGGTATTTCTCCAAACCTCAGTTAATAAAAATGAGTAAAGACTTGTACGATCTTGTAATTGGTTGTCGTTTATGCTAATGATGGTAAAAATATTATTTTCAAGGTTGTTGTTTATGCTAATGATGGTAATTGGTACTTGGGAGAAGTCTTTTGGTGTGATTTCTTCTACAATTTGGTTGTCGTGAAATTCAATTGTAAAACCATTTTTGAGCCGGCAAAATTATCTATGATTGATGACGCTAGTGATTTTCTCCGTCGTCATTCAACCAAGGCAAAAAATGGTGATAATGTAATTGTAGTTGTCCGTTATTTTCATGAGCCAAATGGATATGGCTGCTCATGGTGTGTTAAGGTAGAACCTTGACAATTAATTTAATATTATTCCATTTTTCTTAAACGTGCCGTTGAATAAGATATTCCTCATTTATTTGTAGTTCGAATCGGTTTAGGCCTGAGAAATATGATTACAACGAGCTTTTCACGATAAGTTCTCGTTTTACACAGGTATGGATTATTTTTATACTTTTGTATATTCATAAAAATAATTTTTTATTAAAATGTGATTGTCACTGTATTATTTTTGCTTTTGTATTTCATAAAAATAACTTTTGGGATTTTCTATATGGTGACCCTGAACTTTTTCAATTCTCACGTGGTAACCCTCCAAATTAGGAAATGTTTTTGGTAACCCTGAAGCTCCTTAATTGTAACTAGCGTGACCATTAACTCTAATTCCGTCTAAATGGGACGTTAAGTGTCCAAGGCGGCGAATGACGTGGCTTATGTGGGCTGATGTGGCTAATGACTAGGTTGTTTAAGTATTACAAGTAATACATTAATATTTAAAAAAAAAAAACTTTTTAGTTGATCAAACCCTTCAATTCTCCTACACCTTCATTTAATTCCCTCATATTTCTCAATTCATCAGTAAAAAAAAATAGGTTTCTGCCTCCAAATTTCATCCGTCATTATCAAGAAACAATAAACTCAATATTCCATATTTTATCATATGCGATTTTAAAGGTAAGATGTATTCCCTATCTTTTGGGTTTACATTATGGTTATTGATGTTGTTTTTGTGTTTAATTATGCTTTAATTTAGCAAAGTTGCAATCTTTTAAGTTCATATATTAGATTCTTTGCTATTTTAGATTAGATTATCTTTGTGATGATGTTTTTTGAACTAAAACTTTGTAAATGTTAAATTTTGAATGCAGTATAGGGAATATTGTCTTGAAACTGTATTTTAGGGGTAATTTTGTTAAGGTTTTTAGTTGAAGATACTAATAGGATCTTGCTTATTAATGTTTATAATGACATGTTTGAGGTGGAAGCAGGAAAGTATGAATGGCCTACAAACTCTTCATTGGCATATTCCTATAAAATGAGATCAATGAGGTTAAAGGATAGCAACGATCTTATGGAAATGTTCAATAGGTTAGAGGGGAAGAAAATAATTGATATATGGATTGGGTGTAAGGAAAAACCTTGTCATGTTCTTGTTATGGCAAGACAAGTGAGGTCTTATAAGAAAAATGTCAATGTTGATGAGATTGAGGTGACTTTAGAGATTAAAAAACAGGAGACATCAAGGGAAAAAATACCTTGTAAGAGAAGTGTGTTAAAGCATGTTCTTAAATCTGTCCCTAGACTCGTTCCTAAACCTGATGTTGATGTCTTTATTAAACCTATTGAAACAATAGAAGATGTTAAGTTGTCTATTCCATTATCAAATTAAATGAAACTGTTGTTATTTCACTAAGGAGAAGTAGAAGGTTGAATACAAGGCAAATCGGTCAACCAACTTCACCTATTGTGAGATCTGTTGAACCCAATGAGCATGCTTCACCTATTGTGACATTCATGGCCACTATTACTAGGAGGACATCTCCCGGGTTTAAACCCCCTCCAATTATTCAAGCTTCTTCATCTAAGGTTTCAAAGTTTAAAATTCTCAGAATGAGGAAAGGGATATATATATATATATATATATATATATATATATATATATATATATATATATATATATCACTATATATATGT
>JAOWBH010184944.1:0-18465 GCA_028566215.1 Silene coronaria
AAAATAAAAAAACTAAACAAAAGAGTTGATTAATGTTATAAGCGAGATATGTATTTTAGTGTTTTTTTTAATACCACAAAACTAATCACGAATAATCTTATTTTATAATTTTTTTTTTCTCAAATTTCTTTCATCATTTTTTTTTTCACAAACTAATAATAATATTATTGTATAGTGTTTTACTTTAATTTTCAAAGCTAATAATAATTAATTATAATGATTTTTGTATTAACTTGTATGAATAGATGTATATAATAGGTATTTATTACTAATAGTATAGTTTCCTTATTGAAATTGTGCATTTTGGAGGGAAAATTTCAAGGAGACTCAATCTTTTAGTATATTGGGGCTTACATTTTAATCCTTAATTCCCCCAATCTTAATGTCATCTCCAACACCACAAGCACCACCCGTCACTGGCGGCCACCATCTTCACCTCATCTAAGCCCACGCGCGTGGCTCGCCGGTGCATTCTCACGCCGCAATTCACGAAATTGACAAAGCATACAATCCTGTTCAAAATCCAATACGAAAAGGTAGTATGCGACACAATGACTGCGGATTCAAAGAAAAGAGTAAGGGGGGTGACGCCGGTGAATAATATCCAGCGTGCTCTGGATGGTAGATGCCAGCGTCGGGGAGAAGGGAACAGGGCAAGTAGAGAAGAATGAAGAAAAGACCACGAGGGTACACCATGGAGTCATGGACCACCACCCCCGCACACTCTCGTCATCAAAGATGCTCTGACGCGACGGATCTTTGGAATGCTTTATTCAAAGCATCCAGGAATGTTAATCTGCCAGGCATCAACTGTGTTCTCCACCTGGACTTTGAGTATTCATTTTTGAGATTATTCTAGCAGGTGTAGGCAATACACTCTGCAAGATTGGGTAGCCTCCATAGCAATAACCACCTCTTCCTCACCCTTTCCTGAGCAACCTTCTCCTTAATCAATTTAGGTCTCCATATTTACGTAGGCTTAGGATTATCCTTTTGCACCACCTTCCTGCATACGTCAGTAGTATGACCCATTCCTTTGCAATTAGAGCAAATAATAGGCACCCAGTCATATTCTACTCTAATAAATTGTTTCTTCTCTTTCTCATCCAAGACCTCAATATGCTTTGGGAATCTACCGATTCAAATTAACCTTGACCATCACCTTAGCAAAGTTCAACAATGTCTTAGATAGGGTGGTCTCATCGCATCTGACAAATTCTCCCACCAAACTCCCTATCTTCTTCAGAACTTCCTGTCCCTAAAATTTCAAATCCAGGCCAGCTAATTTAATCCAGATGAGAACAGTTTTAACCTCATGTTTAATCAGGTCAACATCTGGTTTCCATTCATGGACTATTGCAGGGTTATTGTCAGACATCATCTGCCCAGATTTGAGCACACCTGCATCTCAATAGTCTTAAATCTCACTAAAATATTCCATTAGGCATAAGGGATATTTTATCAACATCAAACTGCTTCCAAACTCCCTTAATAAATCCAGATGCCACATTCTAAGGGGGATTAGCACCTAAAATATTGCAATCCACAGACGTTGCCCAGTCATTAATCTCAGTTGCTATATCCTCATTAGATAATTGAAGTAATACCTTGGATTTGTTGCTCTCATTGTTCAATGGAGTCGGCAATTTCTTCTTGTTCCTTGTGCGAATAACTTCAGTCCATGAACCATCCTCATTCTGATGAATTTCTTCTTCAATATCATCATCTGTTTCCTCCGGAATGCCTTCTAAATCCATCTCAAGACAATACGGTTTGATTTTAGCACCAGACTTCTTTGAGTTCAATAAAACAGTACTCCCATCACCTGCAGCATCAAACAGACCTTCCTCGTTTAGTTTCTTCTTGCCATTTGATTTGTTTGTAATTTTTGTATTTTGTATACTAACCTCCCCTCCATTTCGATTTTCCCACCTCTCTATTATATGTGAGGAGTATTTTAATGAAGTGGGAAAATCAAAGTGGAGGGAAGGTTAGTACTATTTTTGGTTTTATGATTATTATTGTATCTCTAGATCTAGCCATTGCAACAGTCTAAGAAGAAAAATTAAAGAAACTAATGCTTTCTCTCTCTAAATTTCTCTCTCTAAATTTCTCTCTCATCCTTCCCATGAGTATTTCGTTAGTAATCATCTATTGCTTGGATTTAATGATTTAATAGATGATAAATCTTTAAAATATATTTAAAATCGTCCAATAGAAAGCAAGAATATTTATAGAACTTGATAAACAATTAGTAAAATATATTTTTGAATTTGGTGTTTTCATGCATATATTCTCATATAATTAATTAATTTATCTCTTTGCCTACAAGGATTTAGTAGTTTAGTAATACTGCCTCTGTATTTCTACCCGGATAAATACCTGACTTGATGTTTAGCTCTAGATGTTATGTTGGCCGCTTCTTCTCCGCTAAGTCACTAGACGAATCAGCTGTGAGCCTGTGACACATCTCCAACTCAGTCTTTCAACCTTTGCACCTTAGTCATAACCTACGGTAGTTAATATACCATTATAAATTCACTATGACAATTATAAGATACTAAATTTTCTTCTAAATTTTAGATTTATTGTGGTATCTATTTTTTGCATTGATTGGTGTTTAATGATTTTATTTAGCCATAGATTTCTATAAGATACAACCATTGTTTGAAAATTTCTTGTGGTAACTGTAGTTTGGCTTTCGAATATTATCAAAAGGCAAAATGGCTTTCAATTGGTTCATCAAATATTTGCTAGCGCTTCATGTATTCTGAAGCAGCAGCAGATCGATGTGATTCTAGATGCAATTTTCATTATCTGTCATCTGAAAATAAACCTTTCTGTGTTGAGCATTGGGGAATTGCCTGCATACGTACATCTTGTCAATCATTTTGTCGCTTTAAACGAGAGGCTTTGAGTTTGAGGCAATGGAGTAATGTTGTTACTGCTGTTGTTGGTTTAGGTGTTTGAAGATGTTTTGACACTTCCAAATGTTAAATGAGCTATCTACCGTCATTATATTGTGCAGTTGGAATTGTTTAAGCTTTCATTTCGTAGGCAATGGACGTAGTTTTTGGAGTGTTATTTGTGGTCAGAGAGATAGAATTACAACTGCTTTCATGTGTTTTATATATTCCTTTGGAACTCCGTTCTCCATTTTGACGACTCTGTAGCTTATGATTAACAATGTATAAACGAAGTATTTTAAGTAAACATTTACAGCTCGATATACTGTTATATTTCTTACATGTACTCACATAAACATTGGTTACTGATGCTTTCTACATTGATTCTGCTATCAGATGACGTGATTGCCGCTGTTGATCCAAGAAAGGTCAAGATCCTTCAAAGGTAGCTGGACCGTTCTTTTCATGCTGTGTTGTCACTTTGCATCGGTTTTAATATACCACATTTTGTGTGCAATGTTAAAAGGCTTTAGGATTTGGTAATGACTATTGATAGGCTGATTTTCTCTCCACAACACATCTCTTATTCTCTCTTGTGATAGAAACGGGAAAGTCATTTACAAAGTTACTCATATAGTGCTAATTCATTACATTCTTATGCAACAACGACAAAGCCTTGTCCCAAAACGTTTTAGGGTCGAATAAAACATAGACCACCAGGCACCAGACATTCCATTAACACAAAGTTGATAATATAAAGTTCCTAATAAATAGAAAGAAGCAGGAGTGACCTATGTTGACTTGGGTACGAGTGTCGGACACGGGTACATATCCAAGTGTTGGGTTCGGCATGACTAGAATTTTGAGACACCGGACCTTGTCTTAAAATGAGGATGCGGGTGTGGGGACATGTCTTCAAAGCAAAAATACACTTCTAAATTTGAAATATTTCAATTTTTGGGAGTATAATGGAAACTAATTTGAACAATACTAAAATGCGTTATAAATCTAACTTTCCTCTACTTTTGTCGTGCGAGCCTCGCTAGTTCAGCTCTCCTAGGAGAATTGTTGGACTAATAAGCCTCGGGTATGGAATCCATACCTATATCCATGGCTTCTCGTGTCGACACGGGTATGACCCAAAAAGTGGAGTCGAAGTAACATAGAGCAGGATCCATGTTCTGCAAATTTACATTTGAAAGCATAATCTGGGCACACAATCCAATTTCTTATGAAACGACCCACTCAGAAATTTAGCCTCGTCTTGGAGTGAGGAGGGAACGCCAGAGGAGTCCATAGTGAAAATTGAAAAGACAAGTTCCTGTATTACTGTGTTATTGGGAGGTTATTGTTGCTGTTTTATGTTCTCGTGCAATATGCATCATATTTTGAGAAGTTGTTCTGAGATGTTAGATTCTTATGTTACAACAGTTAAATAGAAGTAACATGTGAATTTTGTGCCTTGAACCTTATTTCAGCTCACTGTATTTCTTGTTATTCTGGCAGATTTCTCCAGTGGCTGATTGAAGATCAAGACTCTAGTGATGCTCAGTACCATACATTATATGCTCTTTCCCTGGCCAGATCAGCTCTTGATTCTATGGAATCTGAGAATTCTGTGCAACGAGCTGATAATAGGAGCTTGACAGATTCAAACATGTATAGTATGGTATGTAACACAGTGCCCGAGAATCAAGTCAGAGAGCGACTTCAATTATTCTTGCATTCGTCTGATTTGTATGACGCTGAAGATGTCCTTGAGTTGATTGAAGGCTCAGAATTATGGCTTGAGAAGGTATTCATAACTAATCCTTAAGCCTTGGCCTAGGACTTGAAGCTAATATCTATTAACTGTTCTTGATGAGATTGGACCTGACATGCAAAATAGCAGGACTTTAATTTGAAGTTCTTTATTATATCTCTTATATACTTGCTTTCACCCGTTCCTCGATCAACAGTATCTGCACTTTATTCAGCTCACAATAAACTGTATTTTGCTTTGGTTCTGACTGAAACTCCTGCACTTTTAGGAGAACAGTGAACTGTATTGACTGCTGGGATGTGTGAGTGGACTGATTCTACCTATTGTTTTTCCAATCCTCTTTGGCAGGCTATTCTGTACAGGAAACTAGGTCAAGAAACATTGGTTCTACAAATTCTAGCTCTGTGAGTATCCTTTTTAGTTAATATGAGTTAGTAGTTTTTAATTTTAAACATTAAGGAAGCTTTTTATGACATATCAGACCCAATGAAGTGAAATGGCTTATAAGCTCAGAAATAAATTATAATACAACCCAAACACATTTCTTATAAGCTCAAAAAAAAAAAAAAGAGTTTTGACGTCAAAAAATTAACATGTAACTTATAAACTTTATAAAACTCAAAAAAAATACACAAAAACTCAATTATATGTGGAGTCTGATGTAATACATCCGATATATATACTTTTTTTCTCCATCTTTGCGGTGGTGACTTGGTAAATTTGTAGTGCTATCTTGTACTACCTTTGTTCAGGCAAATTCACAACCTAATTAAAAATTACCTCCACACATTTTGAGAAATGAAGTGAAATGGCTTCTAACAGAGTAACACTGGGATAGTTTGTAACTTCAGTTCTTATTCCTTGCTCTCTGACTCTTTTTTTTCTTTTAGCATTATTATAATTTTTCTATAAAAGAACATGTATGTGTGAAGCAGAGGGGATGCGGTGCTGGTAGATTTTGCATGATTCTTCTTAAGGATTCATGTAGCTTAGATCATGGGGAAGGGAACATGAATAGTTAAGTGTCAGGTTGCCTGTTCAACTTGAATGCTGTTCATACAGCCATCAAAAGGCCCATACTAACATACAAACGACAAAAGGGACTGAAGCTAAAAGATGTTTCACGCAGCCATTCCACAATTCCTAACTACCATATTTCCCTGCCACACTGTAGTTACTTTTATGGCCACCCCAGTTCCGAACTTCTATGTCAGCAAATCAGATCTTCGAATCAAGCCATCAAATCTGGCGTGATTTCTTACTTTCATATATGATAGACAAGATCAAGAATGTTAGCAACTATAAATTTCGTCTGCATCATAGATCTCCTCCTATGTTTCCACTCCACTTCCAAAAATCATCCATAGTCCATCAAACTCCAATCCATTCATTTACTCTGTTCAGACATTCTTGGCTAAAAGCACAGCCAAAGAACAGGTGCTGTATAGTTTTAGGATGACATTCACATAACACACACCTATCAGTTTGTCTTACTCCAAACTTATGCAACCTCACTCTAGTTTGCAGCCTATCCAGCATCCCCAACTACCATATAAATGAGTCCAATGGTACATTAAACTGGTTCTACTAAACTGAAACCAAAAGAGACTCTCTGTTTAGCCCCAGGAGCCATGACTATCAGCCACACCATAATCAGCATCAGAATTATGCCATTCCCATTCACATACCCATTAACGCATGCAGTAGATTATCCAAGGCCAACTTGCATTTGAACTAGGGGTATAATCCAACCGGTGTCTCCCTTCAAATACACCTGATCAAGTCATTTGTTTGAAAAGTGGTCAGCCTGCTAGCCAACCACCTTGTGTGAGACTGTGAGTCCCTAGCCATGCATAATTCTAGTACTTTGCGTGCTTTAAACCAACCCAACGGCCTCATTCGGTTTATTAAGAGCATCTTAAGACATCAATGGAGCTTTAGTATAGCACCCATCACCCTCTCAATTATGAGACAACACATTAATCCTTTTAGGGTTTTTCCCATCTGTGCCCTTGTAGTTTTCACTTTTCCTAGTTGTACCCCTACGTTTGGCATAATACTAATTGTACCCTAAAACTTGATTAGTTATTCCCAACCGTGACCAAACTACCTTAAGCCGTCTATCTTGGCTGTTAAGTGCCAACATGGCTTTTTCCTTTTCTCTTTTATTTCATCTAAACTTTCCCCCCCTTATTTTCATTATTTTCCCTCCAAAACTTCCATTATATAATCAATTATTCCCTCTATCTTTATTTCATTAATCACTCCAATATTCTTAACCCTCCATTTTTTTCTCTTATTTTCCGTTAATTATTCCTCTCACTATTATAATGTCTTCTTCATCTAGCAATGGGAGAAGGAATGACCCATTAAAGGGCATGAATTTCGATCTTCATAACTATTTCTCCTTCCCAAAGCTTTGGTTTTAATAACATGTTTATCGCCTAACCACATAACAAAATTGTTGCATTTGAAATATGCTTTACGGGGATTCAATGTTGAACCCGAAATCTTCAAAAACGCATTTCTTCCACATAAATTGCATCTTTGGTTTCGAAATTCAAGCCATTCAATAGGGTCATTCCTTCTCCAATTGCTAGATGAAGATGACATTATAATGGTGAGAGGAATAATTAAAGGAAACTAAGAGAAAAAAATTGAGGGTTAAGAATATTGAAGTGATTAATGAAATAAATATGGAGGGAAGAATTGATTATATAATGGAAGTTATGGAGGGAAAATAATGAAAAATAAGGGGGGAAAGTTTATATGAAATAAAAGGGAAAAGGAAAAAAGCCATGTTGGCACTTAACGGCCAAAATAGATGGCTTAGGGTAGTTTGGTCACGGTTGGGAATAACTAATCAAGTTTAAGGGTACAATTAGTATTATGCTAAACGCAGGGATACAACTAGGAAAAGGTGAAAACTACAGGGGCACAAATGAGAAAAACCCATCCTTTTAATTACACTTGCTGGACTCTTGAATATTCTAGCCTAGTAGGGTCCACTATGTTTAGTGGGCTTAAACATAAGAAGAAACCCATTTTGGCAGTATTACTCTATGCAAAATTTCATTGTCCCAGTAGGCTTCAAAATGTGTAATCTCTTGGCAGCGGAAATGAGCAGTGACTACCAGTGGACATCGATAATGCCTGGCTTGCAACCCTGCATAGAATACATCATGGCTGTATCAATAATGGCGTCGTGGCTTGTATGCTATAAGAAAGAGCATGTGGGAGGAGAAATCACTTTAGGGGTTTTAAGTGTTCTCAGCTGCAGGGAGGAAGGATGTGGGGGTTTTGCTTTTAATAGTAGTGTGGGCGTAGTTATTGTAAGCTATTGGTTACTTTTAAAGTGAGTTGGAGTATATAAATGATTTATAAATGACTATGTTGGTGCTTCGTGTGTGTGTGTGTGTGTGTGTGTGTGTGTGTGTGTGTTTCTTGTTAGCCTGATGCATTTTAATGTTTTTAAACGTACCTGATTTTTATCAGGAAGCTGGAAGATAGTGAAGCTGCTGAACAATATTGTGCTGAACTTGGCAGATCAGATGCTTATATGCAGTGAGTGATGCTTGTTTGATCAGTTGCCGATATTTGAAGATTTATGAGAAATAAGTGTCCATAGAGTTTTAATCTTCCACGTTTTGATTGCAATGTCATGCATCAGGTTGCTTGACATGTATTTGTATCCCCAAAATGGTAAGGAGCCAATGCTTAAGGCCGCAGTTCGTCTTCTGCACAATCATGGTGAATCTCTTGATCCTCTGCAAGTTCTGGAGGTATTTGACCTGAACTGCTATTTCGTCTCAAACTTAGATATATACTGAGAAATAATTTTGTTTCTGAATTTTTGGCTTCTCTTTTGTGCATTATTTATTTTCGCCACTTTAATCTATAGTCTTGGTTTTCACACTTATCGTATTTTTGTTTTAGTGTTTACAAATGCACTTGATTTGTTAAACATTTATCTATTTTCTTTTCCTTTGTTCATTTACCTTTGACTGTATTGTCGGATTCAAACCTACTGATTAGGATGATGATTCATGTTAGGCGACCTTAACCTATGTTGCGACTAAGGCTTTGTTGTTGTTGTTTGTTGTCTTTTGTGCATGATTTAGATTTTTCAAATCAGTCTCCGCATCATTGTCATCGGACTGCACTATATATTAATTCTTCACCTCAATATACGGTAACCTACAAAACATTAATAACTTGACCGTGATACAGCCGCGACCAATATTTATATCTATGCTTTTTTGCAATATTCATAGACCTGGTTTCCGTTCTCTTTTTACTTTTTGTTTTTAGTTAAGAAAAAATGTGTCAATATAAATGTGAAATGTGCGGTGAACTAGCATAGCATCTTCTTCATAAGGTGATATCTTAGTTATGTTCAGTGAGTGTGAGACTCACTGAGAAGGATATTTCTGAAACTCCTGGCTGCCTCATTGCATGAGAACTCTCAAGTGTGAAGTAACTCCCCTAATCCCCCAAAAAAAAATAGTATAAAGGAAGCATTACATTCAGGGCGAACCCACGTTGATCAATCATGTAGCAAATGCTACACCAGTCAAGGAAAAAGTTGTGAGAAAGTGAAATTTTGCTACACCATACGATGACAAATGTAGCTTATTAGTACTATGTTTTCATCCACTTCCACTAATTCACAGCCATAATTCATTCCTTCACTCTCCTTACACTAATTCCAATGCATAGCATTACTTTTCTCTCTTCCATTCCTAGAGGTAAGAAAAGAATATAAATACTTTTTGTAATTATTTAGTACCAATAGTATGGTCTATGGCCTAGTAAACAACCATTTATTCCAATTTCTAGATACCATAATTTATAAATATTTGTTAGATTGATTATGCATTGATTCAAAAATAATTATCGTGTAAGATCGTCTTATAGTATAAAACGATTTTTATATAAAGTTTATAAAAACACTTGTTTACTATAACTAATAAATGAGAGTGTAAACGAAAAAAAGAACTACATCTAGCTTATAATCTTTCATTTGAATAGCATCATTCAGGTAAATAATTGTAAGGGTTATCTCATAGGAATAATCCATCCTATGGGTGACCTGCTTAAATTACTCCATTCTTTAAGTAACCCGAATTTAATCCCTCCTATCCCCCCTTCCTTCCCAGAACAAACTTGCTTGATTTTTTGACAGGTGAAAAATGGCGTGGCCACTAATATTTCATAGGAATAATCCATCCTATCCAACCTTTAATCCCTCCTATCACCATCATGAATTTTTTACCACCTAATCACCATCACGTTTGGCGGTTGAGGCGGCGGTGGCGGAAAAGAGTGCTTGTGATGAGAATTGAGTTATAAGAATGTTGGGAATAGGAATAAGGAGAATATTGGGTTTCCGGAGGTGGCTAAAGGATTGTTGTTGTTGTCGTCTTGGTTTGGTGGTGGTGTTGTGGTGGAGTCTTTGAAGGTGGGGAGTTTTTGGAGAGGTGATCGAAGAGGGTGATGATGTTGTTGCATTTTTGCTGCGGATGATGAAATTTTGGTTTTGATAGGTGGGGAGTTTTTGGAGAAGTGATCGAAGAGGGTGATGATGTTGTTGAATTGTTGCTGTGGATGATGAAATTTTGGTTTTGATTGTTCTGGATTGATTTTACATCTTTAGTTTGTTATGCAGGTTAGGACGATTAAGTTTCAGGGTTGGGTTGCCCATTGATAAGGTTGGAATTGAGAGAAGAAGAGAAAAGAGGACAAGAAGAATGGAGGGAGTCGGCGTCGGAGGAGTGACCGCACGAGAAGTGTTAATAGTTCGGATTATTGTGAGTTTAAATATAGTTGGGAGTATTATAAGGTCACTCATAGTTTGGATTATTCTTTTAAAATTATTAAGGTGTTTGTTAACCCTTAAAAATATAAGGTAACCTTTTGTTTAAGTTACCGGTCACTCTAGTGTGTTCTGGGAAGGAAGGGAGATAGGAGGGATTAAATTCGGATTACTTAAAAGGATGGGGTAATTTAAGTAGGCCACCCATAGGATGAATTATTCCTATGAAATAACCCTAATTGTAAATAAATCTCTTAGAATAAAATTTTAATGGAAAAAATGTATAAATAGGGAAAAATTAAGTCCAACTGACTTCATGAATAGAAATTAGTTTTTATGATAAAGTATATGAATTGTTTTATACGGAGTACTTGTTATTCCGTATAAGCAAGGATGACTAGTGCATGTTTAGTTACTGTTTGATCTTGCTACACCAAAGAAATTTTCCTCGATCTGCCCATATTACATTCATCCATTAATGTAAATTACCTTTAATTTCTTGTATGCAAACTCTATCTCCGATTCTCATCTCATCGAGTGGACCTTGTTTCTCACTTTTAGATCATACAATATTAATCTCGTTGGCTACTATCGGTAAAACATGAAGATATACTTGGCACACATGATAAAAGAAAAGTTATCCTCCCTCATATCCATCCATTTATAGAATTGCCAACTCAATAAAAGAACAATGATGTCAACATTGACATTTTCATTTAAATAGATAATTATGAGGATCTTCTTGTATGCTATGTAAGAACTTATTTCAATTTTGGTCTTGGTGAATAGAGATAGTATATCTCTTTAGGTGGACCCTTGAGCTCTTTCTTCCTTATCTTGATCTTTTTCTGACTTGATTTGTTTACTAGAATTGGACACACAATAACACAAGTCCCATTTAAGGTGCAGCTTGTCTGTTGGACGATGGCAATCCTGATAGCTGATATCAATGATACAATTATCTGTCACCGACTTGTTTATCTGTCACTGACATGTTTAGTCCTGATTTATGCCAATGCTGGTGAAACAATGCATCTGCTCACATGTATTTCGTCACTGTGCTATTGCATATGCTCTCGGCTGTTGTCGGATGAGGCGTAATGAAAAATCGCATGGAGACGATTTCTCATTGTCTGACTACTACTTCACAATACAATAAAAGCAGATGTCTCTTGCCTTTAAGGATGCATATAACTTATATTTTTGAAGTTGGGTGTTTTTTGTGGTTATTAATGTAATGATGATGTCTTCAATGTATTTATTTTCCATTCAGGTCATCAGAAATCAGTTTGTAAAATTGCTTCATTTGTTGTGCAGAGATTGTCTCCAGATATGCCCCTACAACTTGCTTCAGAGACTATATTAAGAATGGTCAGAGCTCGACTTCATCACCATCTTCAAGGGGAAGTATGTCTGACCAATCTTTTCTATCGTGTTAATATGTTTATGCATTTTATCATGTAAAAATTGTCCTAGCCTTCACCCTCCATGAACGTGTGGGTTTTTATGGATCTTGGTTTTTCTAAAACTGAGATAACAGAAGTCCAAATACTACTCCCTCCATACTTTATATTTTCTTCCCACTTGTCTTTTCAGGAAAGTTCCCACTTCTCTCTTTTTTTTACTCCCTCTATTTTTCTCAATTAGCTCCATTGGCCAACTTTTTTGTGAGGGTAAAACTGGCCAATAGGGGTTAGAATGGAGGGAGTAATACTTTTTTTTTTTACAGTCTTTCTTTATACTATTATTACTAAAACTGCCCGTTTATTTACGCCCTTAAAATTTCCAGTTTTAATAATCTGAATATAATTTCCAGTTTTAATAATCTGAATATACAGCAATCCCCTCTCCCTGATGTACGTACTACTTCTAACAGACCACCACCAACCATGTTGTCACTCCTTTCACTTGACCACCACCAACCAATACCTCCTTCAACCACCCTCCATCTCTTACCACCTTCTTTCTCCAACCACCACCATTTTCAACCGTCTTCCTTCTCTGACCGTAACCTTCCTTCTCCGACCACCTTCGCCCGCCCGATCCTTTATTTGCCGTCCTCATTATCTTCCTTTGATCGCTCCCTCTACCCTTTAGGTTGCCCTCACTAGCGTTGCCCGCCTTTTCCTCAGCGAATCTGGTTGTGTTGGTGATTTGGTATGTTCAGTGGTGGCTTCTACTTTCAAGTGTTGAGTAGTTATCTCCTTGCTTGGATGGTGGTTGGTGAGTTTTTGGTGGTGGTTTTGAGTGTGGGTGGTCATTTTGGTGATTGAAGCCCTTGTGGTGGTGGTGGTAGTGGGTCGGAGGTTGGTTGGTGACGGTGGTTATTTAGGGGTCAGACATGGTTTATAATCACAGCATCGTTCACGATTGCGGTTGATGTGTAGCGCTGCAGAATTGTCCTTGACCCGGTTGTCGCTGTCCATGTAGCCTTTATCGTGGTTGCATTTTTCAAAAGCTTTTGTAGATATTTTATCGTCTATTATCTATTTCATACAAGTTATGATTAAACTTATTGAGAATGTTATTGACCAGTATTATACAATTTTTTAGTGATTTTTATTTATAACTCGGTTTGAGTTCGCCGATTCACGTTATCAATCAGTCTTCTTTTTTTCCTATTTCTATTTAACCCATGCGTCTCGGGATATCTCGTGTTAGCCATCTTCTATACCGATACAACTAGGGTGATACGAGACGTATGAGGCATGATTATAAACCATGGGATCAGGTGGTGGTGTTTGTTAGGCTGGTGTGGTTCATTGTGATTAGGTTGGTGTGATTGTGAGTCGGGGATGCGGTTGTTGTTTGGGGTCAGATGGTAATGGTTGGAGGAGCCAATCGAGTCAACCGGGTCGGGTCGGGTCAAGCTGGTCATGTCAGTGTACCCTCTGTTCAAGTCGGGTTTGTTTCGGGTCGTTATTGAGTTGGGTCAATTGATGTGACGGGTCAGTTGGGGATTGGTTCATTATGAGATCTAGTTACTTTATCACATTACTTCAGTTTTCTTAACAATAAGTATAGTTTTTAACTTTTAACTGGTTTAGTTACTTTATTTGTAAGTTAAATGTATCAAGCTAAACACTAAAACGCTTTCATTTGGATCAATATTAAACTTAATAATTGTCCAGTCATCAGTCTTATCAATCTTATCGGGTTAATATCAGGTTGGATTCGGGTTCAGGTCTATGATCATCGGGTTGTATCGGTTGTGCAAAGAAATTGGGGTGGGTGGGTTTCTGATTGCTTCATTTTTGGGTTCTATTGGGTCGGTCTCCGGCAGGTCGTGTCAGGTCAAGTTTGTCAGGTCTAGTGGTGGTTTTTAAGTTGTCGAGGTGGTGGTTGTGGCCCTTGTGGGTTGGTGTGGGTGAAGAGTGAAGAAGTAAGAAGTATCGTGAATTTAAGGCAGAGGAGTGAGTGTGAGGGTAAAGGGGCAACTTAATCACTTTTAAGTCATTGGTAAGTTGTTGTGTTGGTGGTGGTTGTGGGTTGGTATGGGAGACGAGTGGAGAAGTACGAAGTGATCATGAATTTGAGGGAGAGGAGTGAGTGTGAGGCTAAAGAGGCAAATTAATCGCTTCACTTAAAAAGTGTGAGAAAAGTAGGTAGAAGAAAAAGTATGGAGGGTGCATCAAGTAGTGTGACTTATTTTGATGGCAACAGTAATCCACAACAGTTTAGTTAGAGGTATTTAATGCATACGCCATATTTTCTTTACCTATCTGTATGGCATTTGATTTGAACTTGTGTTAAGAAAAAGAATTGCAATTTGCAGATGCTGATACTTTAGTCTGCCCTTTTAGGCTTTGCTTTTGCCCAAGCAATCTGGAATTTTAGCATCTGTTCAATTTGTTGGTTTGCGAAGGAGTGGTGCTTTAGAGCTTATAGGGTAGCATTGGAAAGTACCAAGTATGTTGTTGTAGTCCCCCCACCCCCCAGGTCAAACCACAGATATTTAATGGCGCACACATAAAATTACGAGTGACGTCCATGTGATCAAAATTTATATACGTCGAATGTCAATAATTGAAATGTGTTTTGAGTTTTAATTGAAAATATGGTGATAGGGCTTTTGGTAGTTTGAATAGAAATCGGAAGCACATGATTTTTTGCGTATATCTCATGCACCACAGCCCACTCCATAGCTCATCCTCATAGCGCTTGTGTGGTGAAGTGGTAAGCCTGGTATCACACTGAAATCTTGATGTTTGTATCATATATCCGGAACGGGAGTGTGAATCACATTTTTTCGTACTTGCTAAATCCCACGCACCATTTTACTAAATGCCGCTCATTTTTCCGCCTTATTTCGAGTTTACCCCCTCATTTCTCACACCCACTAACAAAGAAACAAATCAAAAACCAAAAAAAAAAATCCCAAAAGTGCCGGCACACCTTCGGAAACTGACCGGCGACGAAGAGAGTGCAAACGTTTTCAGATTTATTGGCCACGCACGAATTGTTTGCCAATGAAAACGCAAGTTACTGCACTTGTATGATGTGCAAACATGGGGCATCCCTCTTCCGCCGATGTGAAGACATGGGGCAATGGGCATCATGAATTCATGATGTGCATGACGGGGCATCTCTCTTCTCACATACCAACCTTACACATAAACATAGGCCATTTAATTTGTTTTTTTTGAAGATCTGGCCATTGATGATTTAGTTAATTGATGGAGAAAGGAACTTTTTCTAATTTGTGAAAACCCTAATTGTGAAAATCATTTTTTCTAAAAAAAAACATCCATTCAATCGATTAAAAGTCATGTATTAACTAAATTGTTCATAGAACAACGTTACTCATGATATGCGCAAATTAAGATAACGAATTGATTTAATTTTTGAGAGGGAGATATGGGATAAACCTTTTTTTTTAATTTAAGATGAAGGGTAGAATTGGAATAATAGAGCAAAATGCGCGGGATATAGTAAAATTATGCGCGAGATTTAGCAAGTCCCTATTTTTGTCATTGTGGGTTTGCTTATGCCATCTCCAGGGATAGGTTGTACTTCTAGAAGAGAGTTTGTCTAGATTCTTTGGTCGGTTTCTGTCAAATTATATTTGTTTGGGATGTGCTGTATGAAAGAGGTGGAGAGGCATTGGAAAGGTGCAGTTTTAGCTGTATTTTGTTGTATTGGGGTTAAAGAAATTCATGATGTTTTGCTAGATTGTTATCATTCTTGGAAATATGTTTGAGGGAGGGTTGATTTAAAAGCTCAACTTACGGTTAAGGCTATGAGGTGGTTAATGGAACACCATTGCTCTCCTCCGAAAATCACAAGCAATACTTCTCAAATTGTCATGTATTTGCTGTGAAAACTTCTTTATCTTTTTTAAACATTATTTTCTTTCTAAGGAAGTTTTTCTTTGATAAGAAAATATGTATTATGATGTATTATTCCAAATGTCAATTGTGTCAAGCTTTTGAGGTTAAGGCTTTCTAAAATATTGTTGATTGCTCAGTTTTAGTGAAGCTCACAGTCTCATACGTTTGATTTATGCTTGAAATTATTTATGAAATAATAGGTCCTTATTTTGTAAGTCCATTCAGCTCTCCTTAATTTGAATTTGCTTATGTGACTTTTATGTATCATCAGTGCGTGAAAATATTGTGTTCTCCAAGTTTAGCTAAATCGTTACGAAAATCTGTTTCCAGATTGTGCACAGTCTTTCCCTTGCCGTGGATGTTGATGCAAGGCTTGCAAGACTGGAAGAGAGATCACGCTTCGTTCAAATAAATGATGAGAGCTTGTGTGATTCCTGCCATGCTCGTCTTGGGACGAAACTGTTTGCTATGTACCCTGACGATACTATTGCTTGTTACAAGGTTAGTCTATTTGTCTATACTATTTACCTTCACGTGTAGACCAGGAAAACAAAAAACCCAAAAAATTGATCATAGCAAATCAATACGTGATCGATGGCGTTTTTCCTCAAGTGTACAATACCCACAACTTGTAGAAAATATATTATGAACATTATTCTTTTGATAAATTAAATATGTTAAATTTTACATTGTTCCTTAATATTTATTCGTAGAAATTATTGGTTAAAGTGAACATCGGTTGACCATTTAAGTTAACCTGGGACGATAAAAGGGGTTGTAATGTGACTGAAGAGAGGATTGAAAAGAAAGTCGAAGATGAACGAGGGTTACATTACTCTTTCTGTTGTGATGCAGTAATCTGCAGAAAGAGGGTCAGTAGAATTATGCAGTTGACTAGCAGAGATCCAAACCTACGTGATTAAGATGATTTAATCAAGTGTAGAATTAAGATTACTCTTGTTGCATCATGTATAGGTCATCATTTAGTTCTCGTGCAAAGACTGCTTCATTGGGTCGTCAATTTGCTCGTCTCTAATGTTTCTTTTCTCGATGCAGTGCTTTCGTCGGCGAGGAGAATCTACGTCTGCTAAGGGGCGAAATTTCAAAAATGATATATTAATAAAACCTGGATGGCTTGTCTCTCGGTGATGTTAAGATATGCTCTTAAAGGCAGGTCGGCAATGTGGTGCAGCTGGTGCTTGAAGTTGTCAGTTTTTACAGGTCATTTGGGCTGGGCTATCTCTTATCTGTGTATATCAATAATATCATTAGTTTGTCTTGAAATTACATATCGCCATGTTTTGTTTTGTTAATGAAAAATCTCACTGTACTGATGCATTTTTAGTCCTACAAAAACTATTGTCAACCTTTATCAGGTAGTCGTTATAGTAAGAGTTGGTCTTCTAGAGATTCACATGAGAATTAGTTTGTGCTGAGATGCTGTCACTGCTGTGACGAGGGTCTTTTTAAGTGTTCCTAACATTCTCTCAAGCGTTCACATATAGGCAGCAATCTGTTTTAGAGGACTACTCCCAAAAAAAAAAAAAAAAAAAAAAAAAAAAAAAGAAGAAACCAAAACCAACACTAAACCCATCCTACGTGTACATTTGCAGCTGCCACCAACCCATCGTCCCCCTTTCTCTCAACCTTTTGTCGGAGAAGCGGCTGTAACTAGGCCATCTTTGGCGAACTGACCTTCCGCCCTCAATTAATCCGGTTGTAGACAACTATGTCTACCTTTTGTAAGTCGGTCAATGATTCAACCATGTTTAATCTTTCTCTGCGTTTTGGTGATATTTTGTAAATTGGTTTATAAAACGTTACTTGAAAATGAAAGTCATCACCTGAGTTGTCATATACGTCCCATTACAATTATCTTGACAATAATTAAAACGTCCCCATTTTCAGAAATGATTCTAAACAATTATATTTTTGTGTCATACAGTTCTAGTCAAATACTTTTGTGCACATTGTTGGCATTTTGAGATTATGTATAGTTTTAGTTAGATGTTTACAACTTCAGTTTAAATGGTAACCTAATTAACATACCACTTTAGCATTACTATAAACTTTTTTCTAGCCAACTTGAACACTAACTAGCCTATTTCATTGTTAAATGGTACTATTTGACATGTTTGCAGCTTGTGATGGATAGTGCACGTCTTCGATGAGAATTTGTGTATCAAGACATTGTAAAGCATGTAGGCAAAAAAATATTTAATACAGATGAAATTTTCAGAAGTATTATATTACTCCATATGTATAAGATAATTTGTTATAAACTTAAAGTGGATCAATCTTCTTAGTATAAAAGGGAAGTATTTTCCTACTTTCCTATTGGCGGAAATTTTGTGGTCAAAAAAAAGAAGAAAAAATTTGGTGGCCCCACCATATTTCAAAGATGAATTAATTACTCTCTATTCTCTCCTCTGCACAGGATTTTCACAATTTTACAATTAATTAATCCATAATCTTACCTTACTATTAATCCTTAACCTTACACAATTAATCTTTTCCGTATATTAAAATATATGTCTACGATGTGATATAATCTGATATAATATGATTATAATGATAAGTTCAGATAATAATAATAATAATAATAATAATAATAATAATAATAATAATAATAATAATAATAATAATAATAAT